>JAOVVB010072421.1:2425-13947 GCA_028570985.1 Heterobranchus longifilis
ATCATGATGCCCTACTTCTGGTTGGAGTTCTTATCACATTGAGACCTCTCAGTGCTGCTGGTCATGGCCCCATATGGTCTGCTTAAAGATAAATGAGACAACTGAGGTTCATTTCATAAGCCTTGAAGATGTCTGTTTAATGATTGTATTTAATACAGTTGTGTATGTGATGTGATAGTTTGTGACTGTACGTGCTTTAATAGTTTTTCAACCAAGTGGACTTTTTTCCTATGAATTTTCCCTCATACAACTGCACTTATGACCTTAAAGTACAGCGTTATAAAAGGGATTTATTTATGGTCATAGCCTCTGGTATCACCCAAATGAGGATGGGTTCCCTTTAGAGTCCTCTCAAGGTTTTTTTTTTATTTTTTTAAATGTCATCTCAGGAAGCTTTTCCTTGCCACTGTCACCACTGATGTCACCACTAAAATTTTAAACGTGGTGGCTATGCTAATGCTAATCCAGTTGAATCTGCCTTGTGAGTGGCGATTTCTGTTTACAAAACAATTATTTTTGGCTAGTCGAGCATGTGAAATGGATACCACTATGAAAATGTGTCCTAAGTTTAGTTTGTCAGGACATGTACTGTAAAGTGGAAGAGTAACAAAGTGATAGCAAGTCTACAAGTATTAGCATAACAAGTAAACATGGGTAAGTGTAGACCAAAACCCTAGGCCATGTCAGACAAGCTACATAATTGAAAGAAGTTAAACAAAGCTGTGGAATCCATTCTGCAGAGCACAAACACACTGAGGCTAGGAATACCTGTCAGGGCTTGGCTCAGTTCTTAGTGCAAGGTTTCTCAGATTTCTGTTCTGGATATGCAAATGGAGGAATTTCCTGGCTGGCATCATTGGAATTTTACTGGCATCACTTTTTGTGTGGTAAAGACAATGTACTCCTCACATCATAAAACTACCGGTTATAGATGTCATGAGTAATGTGTGTGTGTGTGTGTGTGTGTGTGTGTATATATACAGTATATATACAGTTTTATATACAGTAAAGTAAAAATATGTTGACCTTTTGGAATTTCATGGCCAAGTCAAGTGTAATGACAAATATAATGTGCCTAAAATAATAAGACAAAAAAAAATCACATCTCTTATGTCTTTATTGAACGTCACATGTACAGTATGTGACTCTCTTCAAGTCATTCTGCAGCATCTCTATTGGGTTGAGGTCTGCGCTCTGACGCTAGAAGGCGGATTTTGCTTTTCTAAAGCTATTGTTCTGTTAATCATTTTGTCTTCATTTGTGAAGCCATTTTGTTGTGGACTTTTGGGTGATTGTCCTGTTGCATCACCCGACTTCTACAGAGTCTCAGCTGATGTAATGATATTCTCACATTATCCTGATCCATTATCATCATCCTGATGCAGCAAAGCAATTCCAAATCATGATGTTTCCTCCGTTATACTTTATGGTTGGGGTGATGTTTTCATGATGATATGTAGTGCTCTTTTTATGGCAGATGAAGTGCTGTGTGTTCTTCCCAAATGGTTCAATCTAAGTTTCATTAGTGCACAAAACATTTTGCCAAAAATACTGTGGATTGTCAATGTGCTCTTTTGCAGCAATATTCAGGCATGCAGCAGTGTTCTTTTTATTAAGCAGTGGCTCCCTTTGTAATGTCCTGCCATGCGCACTTGTTATGTACTGTAGACTTATGAACACAGATGTTAGCCGGTTCTAATGATGCCTTCAAATTTTGTTTCCTTTAACTGTCACTTGGGGTTGTTTACCTTATTGATGAGTCTTCATTGTGCTCTTCAGGTCATTCTGACTGGTTGCCCACTTTTTGTTAGAGTAGCCACAGTTCCAAAGTGTCTCCATTTGTAGATCGTTAGCCTAAAAGAATAAATCAAAAGTTCTTAATTATAGATCCTCTGAAAGCTCTTCTTGGTGAGGCGTGGCTCACATTAGAGTATTCTTTAGCAAAGTTTTTATTAGTCAAAGTAGCTCTAGTCCACACCTCCAAACTCATTTTTTAACACAACTATGCTACAGTAACACCTGATTCCAATTAGCTTTTTTTTTTTTTAGGTCATTAACTCATGGATTTACATACTTTTTTACACTAAGAGGCTTCTATGGGTGTCTCAATGAAGACATGAATATATACACAAAGGGGCCCAAAAAATGTATATACACTTCAACAGTTTTTATCTATACCCTTTTTTAAACTCAAATTGAATTATGGCAGCAATGTGTAGTATTATGTTTCCTCTAAAAGATGCCAGTAGCTGCACCATCGTTGATGCTATCATGTGACTGTCAGGAGAGTGGCAAATATTCTTCATGTTGAAGTTGCATACATTTCTGTACATAAAACGTACTGAATATCAGCGTGGCCATGCTGATCTTTACTACAACAGCATGACCTCTAGTTGCATAGCTGTGATACTGCTTAAACACAGTGAGGGTAAAGTAGGTAGTACATTCAACATCTTCTGACGCCCTTGAATCTGTAACAAGAGCCCTCTGTTTCTGGAAAAGCTGTCTTTAGGACCTCCAGGTCTTTTCTGTCTCTGTCTATTAAGCAGTTTAGTCAGTGATGTCTTTTGTCCCCCAAAGACTTATCTGTGTATTTAAATAACTTGGTTTGCGCTCATGTTTTCTTGCTTTTAACAGGGAATTGCTTTAGAATATCAGTTCCTTCTATGGCACTAGATCTGTTGCTTTCTGCATCAGCCTAGGATGGGTTCCCTGTTGAGTCTGGTTCCTCTCAAGGTTTCTTCCTATTGCCATCTCAGGGAGTTTTTCCCTCAGCACCGTCGCCCTCGGCTTGTTCATCAGGGAAGATCTGATCATTTATACATTTCCTCACACATTTCATACACATTTCAATAATTGGTTGATATGTTAAAGCCGTTTTGCCTAAATGACCATTGTAAAAAGGCTATATAAATAAAACTGAATGGAATACTGAGTTCATGATTGAACCTGGCACCCTGGAGCTGGGATGCAGCAATGCTACCTGCTGTGCCATCACATGCCTTACATTTCTGACACAATTCCAAGGATTATCTCACTCATTTTTCCTGTGTTTTACTTGACTGATTATTGAACAGCATTGTATCTAGTTACCTCACTTTGTTCTTTGACCTCCATGTAGAGAGGGCTTATCACATGATGAACCTCGCTACTCTAGATCAGGCACGTTTTTAGCAAATATTTCCCTATAATGATCAATTAAAAGCAAGTGCTTGATGTTGTTTTTGTTCCACAAAATTTCCAGTAATGACTGAGGGTGTAAGTTCAAGCCAGACTGGAAGTCTAATAATAACACAGGACATATAGAAACTTATGAACATTTTGGTATTATGCTTTAGGTATTATAATGGGGTTAAGAGATTCCAGTTTGCCAAACTGGTCTAAATTATTGCATAATCTCAACATGTTTAAATGCCTTATATGAACTTTTTATTTTATGCAACTAACATGTACAATAAAATGCAAATCAAAATCTACAAAATTGCTGGTAGTAGTAGGATTTATGGGTGGGGCACAAAAGCAGCAAAACTTGACATGAGGTGAGACTCATGGGTAGGATGAATTTATAGAACACAGACAGGAATCACATCTTCTTCCCCTACACACTGTACAATCTAAACGCACAACACTAGGGCCCTCTACTGCATAACCTTTTACTACAGTAAACAGGCTTTTTTTAAAGGATTTCTGAATATCTGCATATTAATATCTGAACCAATTTAAGACAGTTCTGAGTAAAAATTATTTAGAGGACAATGTATCCATAGCATACAAACACTTTCCATGGTTTTGAATAGCTGGACCAATGTGAAATAACATAGTATTACTGTGTGCAACTCAACTGTATGACATCATCAGTTAGACTCTGTACTCCTGAAAAGCACTGTATTGATGGTATATTTGTATACACAGACAAAACACAGGAAAGCTTGTAATATGAGTTTATAAAGGTTATACGTTTTTTATGTTTTCATTACTGTACATAATACAAAACTGTTTTTGTTCTTATTTCAGTAGACAAGTTAATATTTGTGTTTTCCTTTCACTCTATTAGGAAATCAAGATCACTGTCATTTTCTCAAATTCTGTATGTATGATATGTTCATTTTGTGACACAAACTCCTCCTACTTCCTCCTACCTCCTATGTGTATGTTTGCATCCATAGGTGGTTATATATAAGATAATCTTTGCCTTCTCTTACTGTATTGGTCAAAAGTTGGTTTCTGCCGTAGACCTGCATGTTGGAAACTGAGAGCAAACAAACATGGAGAAAAGGTGAGATACATGTGCAAGAGTTTTATTTTATGATGTGATGAAAATCGGTGTTGTCTTTCCATATTCTTCATTTTATTCTTACATCAATTTACGTTGGTGCATTATACTGTATAATACAATTATTTGATGCAAGTAATAAAAGTGTACAAAGAACAACTATGCACATAAATATATAAGGAATCATGAAAAAATGAATGTGTTCAGCTGCAATTACTGTGACCAACAAATAACTGGGAGACTATCCTGGGGAAAAAAAAAAAAATTATTAATAATAATAATAATAATAATAATAATAATAATAATAATAAAAAAAAGTGTGATGTAGAGAATATAACTCCAGCACCTAAAGAAATATAGCAAAGTATAGCCCAACTATGGAAGAACAAGAACAAGAATATCACAATAAATGGTAGAATAAAACAAGTTATCTTTTGGATCAAGTTAACTGTTGGAAGTGAATATTAGAATGAGATTATAAAGTTACACTGAATGCTTAGAACTGGCCAAAGACTGTGGAGTATTACGCTTTGGTACGTTTCTCAGAAACTGAAATTCTCGAAACAACTTGCACAACCTTGACCTAATTTCCTTGTTTCTACACATCATAACAGCAATGTCTTATTTTTTGAGCAAAATGCAAATGCTTTTTCATGTTCATGCATGTGATGATGTACAACTGGCTCTCATTATCTTTTATCTAATCTTATTATTATCTGTTGTTCATGTCGTATTGATCATTGTGTATTCTACTAGTTTCGTTTTGAACAGTCTCACCCTAAAACATTGAGGCATTAGCTCATTGCATAAATCATTACATTCAAAATGCTTAAACCATTTGTCTTAATAATATTACCAATAATATTTTCTAGACATTTCTATTCGACTTTTTTTCCCCAGGAAATGTGTCCTAAACCGATTAACCCAACCAGTGGGAGCCAACAAGTAGTGCTTCTATATGACTCAGCATTTCAAGAAAATTTATGCACACTTGATTGGCAGTATAAGGGAGGCAGGCCATTAATCATATGATGTTGAAGGGATGCCAAGGCAGCATTCATATGGCATGAAGAATTTAGCAGCAAAAAGTGGGAGCAAGAGCCTAGGAACAAGCTTAGACTTTCATTTCAAGGTTTCAAGGCTGTGCAAGGTTAACTAAGTGCTGACTGTGGATTTGATTTGCTGGATTTACGTTCGGGAATAACTGTAGGGCATTTTGCTTTAGTTATTTCATCACATGGAATATTGGGTGATTTCCTCACTGTAAGATAACAGTAACACTTAGCAATATATACAGTATAATATCCTTCATGTTTTTTTTCAGTTAGCCCCGATGCTGTTGCATCTCAGTAATGCAAGCTATTCCTACAGCTTGTCATTTAACAGTCAGTATGAAGTTCACAGCTTATTGCCTGACCAACAGGCGGACTCTAGATCTAAATCCACCTTAAAAGGAGATCTACACTACAGCCATATTTTTCCTGTCTTTAGACATATCTTTACATTCCATGGGTGCTGTATAATGGCCAAGCCTGCAGTCTCACCCCAGCCTACTAACAAGAAGCTGGGATATGCAAAGAATAAAGGTTTTAACGGTGCAGTAGTGTATATGTGATGAATATACATTACTTGAAGGATGAACTTACTTACTTAACTTACTTACCTACTAAAGCTGAGAAATAATCTATCTAAGCATTGTTCCAGTTGGGTGATAAGCATGGGTTCAGGGTCCTTCTCAAACCAGCCTTGCAGCACCAATAAAAACCATGCAGATTTTCTGTCTGCTCCGATGTATTAGGAGCTTAATTCTAATCCTCTTTAATATGTTCCCAATTCTCATTAAAACTTTGTGCTGAGAGCTTACTGCTGTATCACACACTTTCTCCTGATAAATAGCATTTCTCTGTCGTTTGCAGTGACATCTCTGAAATGGAGGACATGAGAGACATGGGGAGTCTCATAAAGAAGGTACTTATAAAGGCAGTTTCAATGTTTTTTATTTATTTATTTTTTTCTGTAAAAAAAAAAGTTACACATGAATGTATGATACTTTAATAAATTTCATTATGTTCTTTTATGTTCCTGTTCTGAAACTGTTAGAAGATCACATACAGATATCTTTTGGCTTTTTTGTTATACAGTAACAATGTTGTGGTGTTTTACAGTCATAGGCAGGCTGATGAATGCTTTAGTTATGACTGCTTCTTCAGAGATAAGGCACACATTATGCATTGTCTGTTTTGTTCTGTGCGCAGGTGAAAGAATTTAAAATTACTTAATTTAAGGTTCACAGATTTTGTAAAAGTGTCTGTTTATTGTAGTATGACGAAGAAAATTTATGCATTGCATATTTAAAACCATAAGTTTAAATAAGTGTTTCTCTAGGATTTTTATTTTTAGTACACAGTTCAAGTTGATCTCAGTATATCTTGGCCAAGTGATTTATGTGAGTGAAGTTTTCTTTTTCTTAAATCCAACCCATTGTTTTTTTTAATCAATATATACCTGATAATTAGGTATTTTTTTAGGTATAAAAAAATCTTAAGAAACAAGCTATGCATTACAGTATTAGGTTTGTACTGCATTGGTTTGCTGTGCTATTACTCATGCTTTGCATGATCTTCTGCTTATGTATTATTTGGTAAAGATAGTGTTAAAGGGAGTTCAGTAAAATGTTTTAGTAGGTAATTAGTGTAATCCCATCAATGCTTGATAAGATTGCAAAATACTAAGACAGTCTTGTGGTCTGTCCTGTTTAGCCCAGATGCAAAGTTTTCAGTGGAATGGGACCAAGTAAAACATTATACAGCTTTGAAATTGACAAATTATTTAAATATGGATTTCATATTTTTGGAATTATATACATGAGCAAATAATAATAAAATACTTAATAATAACATATGTAAAAACATAATAGAACAATTCAATACTGTCAGCGATTGATTTCTAGCTATGTTTTGTCCTTTTGATTTGAAATTGCTGGTGTGGAATTTAAGCTTTTATTAATGTCCCTAAGGATTTCTGATTAAAAAAATTCTGAACAATAAATATACCCCCCCCCCCCAAAAAAAAAAAAAACTATTAAAAAATTATAGAAATTTGGTCAAAGGTCAGTAACCTGGGATTCCTATTGAAAAGCCTCACACCCTTATACAGTAGACCCTCTGTTGTGTGCAGGAGCAATGTCACAGTGAGATAGACTTGGGCTGTTTAGTTTCATTAGTGAAGGTAAATCTAAATGATCCAGCACTAAGACATTCTAGACAATTGAGTGCCTCCAACCTGGTGGAAACAGTTTCGCTAAGGGTGTAGGTGTCAGGAGAGTGCCATTAATTCTGGAACTGACTCTGGAAGCTGTTCAATTACTGTAATCCGCCACTATATCCCAGAACTTTAATAGCATGTTTTTGGAATGTAAGAAAGCATTCAGCATCTAAATGTTTGTCAGATTTTAGTTAAAGAAAGTTGTGAATACGTGACCATTTGGAGCAGGTCTGTAGGGATTTACCTCCATTCAGCTACGGGAGCATTAGTGTGGTCAGGCAGTGATGTTAGGTGAGGAGGCCGGGTCGGTGTTCCAGTTCCTCCATGTGGGGTTGAGTTCAGTCAGGGCTCTGTGCAGGACACTCGAGTTCCTTGACTCCAACACACTCTTAACACACCTTGCCTTAATGGGGTTGCTTTGTGTTTCTCACAAGCGGCATCGTCTGGATAAGGGTTCAGTTAGTTTCTTTTAGCTTCACTGAAGGGGAACTGTAACACTACAGGAGACGTTCTGTATATTACATGCTTTCAGCTTTGTGGAAACCCTTTGGAAAGACCGAATATGGGTGTGATGGTCAGGTGTGATGGTCACAATGGTTTGACCATACAGTGTACTAGAAAGGGCATTTCAGGCAAACATACAGTTCAATTTTGTTAATAAATTATTTCAATAATATTTAAACATGCACTTTCAAATGAAAGTTTTCACTTTACTTTTATTTCTCAAAGCATAGCAACAGAAGATGATCATTTTTTATGGTGTTGTGAGGATTTTTCAAGTGTCTTTTGCAAATATGTTACAGGAATTTGTGAATGTATGGATACGGGATCCCCAACTCCACAGAGAGGATTACTGGCACACTCACATCGACTATGAGATCTGTCTTCATGTAAGGACAAATTCCATCTGTCTGCATTAATTCTGCATTAGCTTCCATTTCTTTTCCTTGTCAAGTTCAACCCATCCAAATAAGCACTGGGATTGGGATTTCACAGAGTCTTAAACTTTAATTTACTCTCAATTTTACATGACGTTCGTTTACTATATATACTGTAACACGAAGAGTTTTATTACTAACTCAGATAAGCAAGTTAAAATTATCCCAGTTATAAACAACAATTTTAACATTAATAATGTTAATTAGGCTTTAAATGTTTAAAGGCAGTATTAGGCTTTGTATTGTTTATAATGTTTTCCTTACACTGGTCTTTTTTGGGGGGAATGATTATACATTGTTAATTGAGGAAAACTCCATTAATGATAAATTGATAACGTATGAATGAAAAATAAATTACTTTGGGTTACCTGAAAGGTTCAAAATATTGGGTCAAAAATATACAAACACAGTGTCAAAAATATACATATACCACTATATGATAATAATTAAGATTATTAATGGTGGTGCGTCCTGTTAGGAATCTCAAAATCTAGACAATCAGACTTTTACATTGGCACATTGGCAAGACACATCATCCCTTTATGACCAGGGCAATAAGCTTAACTCAAGTATTCTAAGAAAGCACTTATAAGTAAACTTCAATGTGTATTTTAAAACTTAAACAGAAGATCTGATGAAGATTCTATTATCTGTTTTATATAAAGTCACCTTAAATGGCGAAACTGAACATATGTTGTCCCCTCTGAATACGTTCTCTAAAGAAAAACACTAAAGAAAAACTAAAACCATTAGATCTTCCTCAGTGTTTTACAGCACAAATATCCACATTTTTAAAGTGGAGTGTAGCGTATTTACAGGTACAAAACAGGTATATAATCTTGGTCAAATACTGGGAAACTATGAAATTCCACTCAAAGTCTATGGACATACAGGGTTTGACTGTTACAGAATTCTTCTGAACTGCTCTCTCTGTCCTTTTGGAGACTTTACACCCCAGCGGGCCTTGGTCTAAATCAGCAATAAATCCAGGTACTTTACAGAAACACTTCAAGTCACGCTTTATGTTCAATCCATGAGGTCACAGTGTTTTCTGTTATAAAACTGGATATACTATCTGACAACTGTGTGACCTCATGGATTGTCACAAAGCAGATTTATAGAATAAAAAATATAGAAATCAGTATAAAATGTGTGAGGAAACATGGATGACTCAGAATGATCAGATTGTCCCTGATGAACAAGCCAAAGGCTTGGGAAAAACTCCCTGAGATGGTAATAGGAGGAAACCTTGAGAGGAACCAGACTCAACAGGGAACCCATCCTCATCTGGGTGATAACGGTAAAGTGGGACCGTCCCCAGTCACCACACGGATCCCAGACAGAACACACGGGGCATCCATGTGAAGAGATCTCCAACCAGAAGGGGGACACCAGGACGAGTCAGACAGGTCCAGAGGACAGAGGGGGTCTGGATCACTGGCAGCTCAGGAGAGAGCGAAAGACAGGAAAAGAGAGAGAGTATGAGGAGGAGAGAGGGAGAGAGAGAGAGCAGAAGAGAAGGAGAGACAACAGTTAGGTCTGGTCACAGTCACACAGTGTATAATGTGAATGTATATTTAGTGCAGAGTGCAAGCAGAGACTTCGGCAGGACTAACTATGGATTACATAAGGATTCAATAATCTCAGTAGGACACTTTAAACACTCGACACAGTGGTTTCACAGAAATCCAGATGTTGATTTAGATCTCTAAAGACCAAGTTAGAGTCTACAGGGGTGAGGAGAAACTCCCAGAGAGGATCCAGACACGAAAAGGGATCCGGTGGTGAGACCCTGAACAGTGTGGTTATAAATCATTACTCATCCACAGCTGTGTGTCATAAAGCCGAGCAGATCTGAGTGTGTTCTCACACACTTCTCAAAGTATCACTGGAACTTCTGCTTCTGCTGGCTCCAACAGGAACAGGAAGATGTCTTCATCTGTGTACTGCATGACTCACGTCTCACCACCAGACTAGACTTCTGCTTTTAACACTCCAGACGGAGAAGATGATAACTAGAGACGAGAGAGAATCATTCCAAAACTGTTTTATGGAATTTAATTAACGTTCACACACTGCAGAAGACGACTGTTTTCATCATGGACACTGCAGTACTGTGAATTTATTTTCTTCACGTATTCGAGCTTGTTTGGACATCAGGGTCAGAGGTCAGGCCTTGGCACCCTTACAGCAAGCGGGGGTAAGGGCAGAGGGTGGCAGTGCCAGAGCTTTAACCCCTCACCTTCTGACCTGAAAGGTCCTATATCTGACTTTCTCTTACAAGTGAACACTGTGTGTGTGTGTGTGTGTGTGTGTGTGTGCGAAGCTGAAATCCAGTTGAAATACTCCTTAGATAATGTTTATTTGCACCCACAGAAGAGCTGGAGGTGCAGTGTGAGCCAGATTTCACAATTTTTTGACTATTTTTCTTGCTGAAGAACGACAGTGAAAACATTAAAACTAATTAATAACACATGGAGTAAGTAACGTAAATGAATTATTTATTTTTATGAAACTAAAATGTTTAGTTTTATTTTAAAAAATAGTTTTATATTTTAGATACTTCTTCTGACGGAAGTGTTGCACACACACTGCGTTCTCTCGCCCAGATTCCTGGAGTGATTTTGAACGAGTCTTGGAGGAGTTCCTGTAGAGGTTCCTCACATGTCGGCTGTCTGTAGTGTTCAAAGCCTCATCAGGGGAACACTGGCTGCTCTGAACAATCTAAAATATGACATCTCTTTCTTTTTAGAGCCCAAGCACTATAACATCAGCCCCATGGCGTCATAGTGTGTGAGAGCACTCTAGTTCTTCTAAAGACTTTTTTGTTTTTCAAGCATCTGGGGCTTTTTTTTTTTTCAAAAAATGAAAATTTGCAGACAGGTTGAAATCTGCTGCCATTAAGATGCCTGAGAGTCTGGGCCCCGGGCGTGGCACACATGAGATTCAGCTGCACAGCTCACACACCCTTGCACATGTACATGTGAAACCCGGCACATTCAGGGGAGTTTCTAGTGGGGGGTTGGATTGGTGCTCCCCAAAATCAT
>JAOVVB010072432.1:0-13947 GCA_028570985.1 Heterobranchus longifilis
CTGCAGTGTACGACAGAGAATACAGAGGTAAAACACTGTAACTGAAGCGCAGGAAAACAGTAACTTAATGCGTCAGTAAAAAAAGTATTCGAAGCACAACGAAACAAGTGAATTTAAGGGATTTTTATCTTGGTTTTTCCAGAACTTTTCACAGTTAACGTGAACACAACACACTATGTTCAACAAAAAAGACAACACAGGGATATTTGTCCACATGATAGAGCAGGTATTTAATGTTCCTAAAATGACAATTGAAGTTATGGTATTTTGCCTTTGCATGTCATATACTATACATATGTAGCACAGTATGTAACATGGTCATTTTAAAAGATGTTGAGGGAATTTAGCTGTCAAATAGAATACTGTAAATAGAACAAATCCACTGGAGGATAACTTTGAGCTGACACACACGACTTGACATTTTGTCTCATTGTGAGATAATTAATGCGCGATGATGCACACGCTTGTTGTGACTGTCAAGCATTCTGCGCTGCAGCAGCAGACAGACTCAGGCACAATCACAGACTTGAAAAGCAACAAAGGACACCTCCTGCCGCACTGTAATCTTTGATCTTTAGACGGCAATATTCCTTTTCAGACATTTGCCATTTAAGTGCCTGCCTAAGCTTGACTTGCCGGGTTTATGCTGATCATTATTGTTCTTGTTTTTTTTTACGTCTCACCTTGATAGAAGCCGTCGTCGTCCATGTTTCCGTACACGTACAGATACTTTCCCGCCACGAGCGGGAGTTCTGCTTCAGGATGCTCGTTTGGTCCATCGTAAGGGTTGTAACTGAAAGGACAAGTTACGTTTTTGCTTTTTTTTTTAGTTTTCATGACATTTGTAAATGAAGAAGCAGTTGGTTAGTTAACTTAAAAAAAACAGATTATCTGCAGTGAAATCAACAGATCGGTGAAGCTGATGTCATTCACCTGTATCGGGCAGTGCAAAGGCGGACCTGGCCTGTGTAGCGAGGCTTGGACCTGGGTGATGGGCTGGTCTCATCCTCCATCTATAGAGTGACAACAGAAGCAAAGAAGAACGTCATTCACGTTTACATACTATTCGCCTATTCACTAATCCACCGCCGTGCATTACTACCGCTGATATTAGTACCAACACCAAGAGCCTGGTCTGCTCGAGATTTCTGCCTAAAGTAAAAGGCAGTTTTTTTTCTGTAAAAGGCAGTTTTTCTTGTCACTGTTGCATTGCAACGCTAGGTGATGTTGGGAAAAACATTGACTTTGAAAATCATTGAGAATGGGCTTTACCTGCTCTTTAAAAAGAAAAGTGTCCCAAGATACATTTTGTTATGATATGACGCTATAAATAAAATTGAAATTTAAAATACAAAATATGAGTAACTGTATTCAGTTATAGTTACAGTTTAAATTTGTGCTATTGTGGATATATTTACTGTCTTTAAAAAAAATAGATTACTTGAAGGGATTTCTTTATTACTTCTGCCAAGGAAGTTGTGTTTTTGGTTTGGTTTGTTTGCTTGTTTGTCAGCAGGATTACGGAAAATCTACAGGCCCGATTTTCATGGTGGAAGGGTGTAGCATGGGCCGATAACCAGAGACTGTATAATAAGATGGACGGAGCATCCGGGTCTGAAAAGTGAAGCCAGTGCGGAAGTGCCTTAAACCAGCATTCTTTCTAATATCCAGCAGGGGGCGACTCCACCGGCTCCAAAAAGTTGTATACAAGTCAATGAGAAAATGAGCCAAATCCTCACTTGATTTATAACCTCAGTAAAACATTTTCCTAATGACTTTGTGGTCTCAATCACTAGTTTCAAGTCTTCTTAAATACAGCATGATGTTCATTTTGTAAATTATGGTCACATTAAGAAGAAAATAGACGATAAAGCAGCGTATGATTTAAGGCGGGGCTACACGGCGACCCGCCCTGCGCCCTGAACGCAACTTGTTTTGGGTGTTGTCAGTGTTTGTGTCTGAGAACTTTGTCCCTTTCAGTGTTTTCATTTCATCAAAGTTAATAATAGAGTGGATCCAAATCACAGGACAGATACACAAATAATTTTTCGCTTTCATTAACATTGCGAGATAGAGCTTGGCCTTGCTGAGTGCCCCTAAAATATATTTTTTTAATTTTTTTTTTTTAATTGCAACAATTTTTGCACATGCAGGACGCACAGCCAGAACACCGAGCCCAGCAAGACCACTTTGAAGTATTCCAAAAGTAATCCAAAGTATTTAAAATGTGTTTCTTTAATTTGAGTAATCTAATGGAATAGGTTACAAATGACATTTTAGAGCATGTATTTAGTAATCTGCAGTGGAATACATTTTAAAAGTAACCCTCTCAACACCGATTAATGTGTTGGCGGCGGTGTCTCTCAGACCCACCTCTGAGGGGGTCCGCTGTCGAGGGCTGCTGGGGCGGTCCGTTGTCACGGTGCTGGATTTGACAGACAGCAGTTCTGGTCTCTCTCTGTCTCCAGTCTGTGGTGTGCGGGGCAAGAACTGGGAGATCAGTAGAGGCGTGTTTGCCGCGCTCTCATCGCCTGGGAGACATTGATTTCCATAGCAAATAAAAAGCAACTGTCATTCCTTCTGCACCCATTTGCTGCTCATTGTACAGCTATTGATCTCCTGTTGAAGCCAGTGTACAGCAAACCCCCCCCCCCCCCGTCAACAACACCTCACATCTGCAACGCATTTGTCCTTAAATACCACTGGGGGGTCACACACTTGAAAAAACGCGTGAAATACAAAATAGAAAACAGAGTGCGAACGACTGAATTCCTTGAGGAAATTAAAGCAAGTCAACAACATGGGTCCACGGTATCAGTGGCTTCTCGTGGTTTGTGAGTGAGTAATATTATGCATTAGCACAAAAGCATCCGCGAGTCGTCCAGAGAAAGATAAAACAGGATTTCCAGCACTTCAAAAGACCTCTGGTCTGTGCCAGCCCGTATAAATCTACATCGCTGATACGCCTCTATCTGCTGGCTCTGCAGGTTGCGTCGTCGGAATACTAATGTGTTAAACCACATTCGTGTCATACATCAGGCCTGTGATCAATTAGGGTGGATATTGATCATGAATAAGCAGTATCACCATAGATGGTGTCCATCTCTGGTCAGGAGTGAGCCCATCCAGCTGTTATGCGAGCCGTGTGGGGATTAGATCACTCCGACTCATTTCATTCTGATCACAAGCCTTTTGATCACGTTATTTGGTGGATGCTTTTATCTAGTGCGTCTACGGTGCATTCATGTATTAATGTTTTTGTTTGAATGGGTGGACGTCACTGGTAGAGAAACATTTAAACCCTGACAGACTGATTTTCTCCAGATTTAGCACTGCACTTCTGTAACATTGTCAGACTAACGATTGGACAGTTTAATAAATGATCAGATAGAGATATTGGGCCTCATTCACTGATAGGTGTCACTAATAGCAGAAATTTGCACACAAAATAAGTGTGTACGCACAGTATGTTGATTTCAAATAGCGGGCAAAGGCCTGTCAATTCAGAATGATTCTTTTTTTTTTGTGAACACATTTTTATTGAACATTTTTCGAATAACAAACGTCAGAAAAGGCACACTTTTCCAAAGTGTTTTCTCTGGAGTGATGATGGTAAAAAAAAACAAAAAAAAAACAAAGAGGCTTGGGCTGCAATAACCGAGGCAGTGAATGCAACTGTGACTCAGGTAAAAAATAAATTATTTGACATTAAAGTTGATGCAAAAAAAAAAAGAATAACAGACCAGAATAATAAGGAGGATCTTGTCCTCCTCCTGATCGGTCAGCCAAAGATGAGACTAGCCACAACTACTGTAATAGTTATGGTTGAATACTTTAATTATGACAATAATTGATGAGGATGAAAGGGCGTCAATTTCAATACATTTGGCCAATGCATTAGTAATATAACGGTTGTAAATATTGTTGTCGATTAAAGCCTTTTTTAATGAATGCTGTTTAAATATGCTATGCATTTAGTTAAAAGGTCTGTGTTTACATTTTTTTTAAAACAGCCAGGCCTTCATCATTTGTGCTGGTACGTACGCATGTTCTGAGGCAGGTCTAAATTTGTTTGCAGAGTAAAAATAAATTCAGGTAAGAAAATATTGATGAATCCCGAATTTATGCGCAGTTTAAGCACTGATTTGTGTGTATGCACTGATTGTGAATGAGGCCCATTGTCTTTTCTTATTCCATGCATTCTTCTTGTCAAGTATGTAAAATCCATGGAGTTCCCCTTTAAAGCTCACGGTGCAACA
This sequence comes from Heterobranchus longifilis, assembly GCA_028570985.1. Taxonomy (NCBI): domain Eukaryota; kingdom Metazoa; phylum Chordata; class Actinopteri; order Siluriformes; family Clariidae; genus Heterobranchus; species Heterobranchus longifilis. The sequence goes on from JAOVVB010072432.1 coordinate 4,260, forward strand.
CTCAGCATTGAGCAAAGATATAAAATCTGAATTAAAATATTATTATTATTATTATAAACCATCACAATTAGCACTACAGCCACAACTACAACTACAAACAATAACAATAATAATGATACTGAATTGCAGAAAATGTAAAATAATGAAATATGTGTGAAGTCTGACTCCACTGACCCACCTGTCTCTGTCTGGGCTTCAAATCCAACGATGACTTGTGCGAGTTTCCTCTCCGACGAGAGAGGGATCGGGGGTGTGGGATTAATTTTAAGGATGTCCACAGGATCTGATTGCAAACGGAAATTCAGCAGCTCGTTGGACAGCTGGTGGAAGTGTTCACTCTGTGACCTGCATTTCTGCTCCAGGTCACGAACCTTGACCTTTGACAGACAGCGAGGAGAGCAGAGAGGGGGGGGCGGCCGTGGCCGAGAGGAGGGAGAGAGAGAGAGAGAGCAGGAGGTAAAAGAGTGAAACATGAGAGAAAATACACACACACAAAGCATAGAGTGTACTTCATCACTTGTAATGTTCAGATATGAATTCCCTGAAGAATTCAGCCAAAGTTTCATCTATTACTGCTGATCAAACACAGAACCAATTAGAAAAGGATCCCTAAAGAGACATTTTTCAGCACACAGCAGCATGTTACACTGAAAGCACTGCAGTCTAATCCGAGCATATGGAAGTGTAGAGTCATCTGCAGATGCTGATACATAATAACACTGTTTGACTCTGATAACGAAGCCTGACTACTGCAAAGAGTTAAGAGGATTATAACACTTACAGTACAGACATTAAAGGCGTCATATCATAGATATCATATCAGAGGAAGTCACGGGAGATGGATGGGGTGTACAGTGAGTGCAGTAGTGCTCAATCTCAGTCACTGCACATATGGATTCTCAATTTGCACAAAATACCCACTAAAGGCTTTTTGAAAGCTTTAGTGATTTGCTGAAAATTCACACATGAAACTAATCAGGGAGGAAAATAAATACCTGAAACATTCTGTCCTTATTGTTCTGTTCAGACAAAAAGGAGGGAGATAGAAGAAAATAAAGAAAGAAGAAAAATTAAAAAGAAAAAACATACTGAAAATAGAAGAAAACTACAACAGTGTATTACAGCTATTGTAGGTTAAACAAAATTAATAATTATGGAGCTGGGGGAGGGGGGTAATATTCAGTGAAAATCTTGAATATTCTCTATTATAAATGTGTAGCCAGATTTAGCAATAAGGAAATACTCGTGACTTTAGGCCAGAATATCCATATTATAATATATCATAAGCATCTGGACTTTGAAGACTCTGTCCAGAAGAAAACAACGTACTCATTGGGATGAGGTGATGAACAACGGACAGATGCAAGGATATCGCTGCTGACATCTCTGGGCAATTCAGATTTGTGGTCCAGCAGGACACAATACGACAGATCATCAAATTAAACGAGCCTCAAGGTGTTGAGCTTGCTAATGTCTCTTCAAATCTGGATGCTTATGATAATATGGTGATTATCATAATACACAGCATGCGGCGGCGTCTGTCGTGTGATATGGTTGATCCAACCTTGCAGAGTGAAGCGATGTGGTTGCTTGACAAAAAAAAAACACAATTTTTACAAGTGTTTTTCTTGCAAATTTGTGACTTTAATTTCAGAGATTTTCTCAATTTTTTTTCTTGCAAATGTATGACTTTATAATGTCCGTGAATATTCAAGTTTGTTTCTTGTATATTTGTCAGTTTTTTCTCGTAAATTTACAACTTTAATCTCAGAGAATAAATCCAAGTTCTTTTCTCGTAAATTTACAACTTTAATCTCGGAAATTCTGAGGGTGTTTTTCCTATAATATTCCCCTCCTCCCCAGCTCTGTAATTATTACTATTATTACTATTAGTTTTTTTTTTTTTACCTACAACGGCTCTAATACACTGTTGTACCAAACACCACTAAATGCAATTGATGAATAGGAGTAAAACAGAAATGCAAAACAATAACATATTTATCAGCACAGATAAATATACAAAAGCAAAATGAAATTAAAAAGGAACAAGAAAGAAAGACAAATGTTTGACAGACTGAAAAAGTCTTCCAAACAAAGAAATGATTGAGGACTGTGGTTTCACAGAACACAAAATAAAAGAGGTTTGTTTGTTTGCCCCTACAGACAGTGGGGTTATGTTTTTCTTGGTGTTGAAGTGTGTGTTTATCATTAGTGTAGAGAAACCGGCCTGTGAAAGAGACTACAAATTGATTCAATGGATTTGCAAGAAGAGAAGCAACTCCTTGAAAGTGGAGTTTCCATTTCTCCGTCGAAACTCTTAATGTTTGTCTGAGCCAAACTCTGCCTGCTTACTCAGTAAAATCGTATTAAAGTGCTTCCGTTGGATAATAACATGACCTGACTTGAACTCAAAGGAGTTTGCACCCTATTGTCGTGACAAAAGGATTTAGAGTGAAATGAGAAAATAATTTAGAGTAGATGAGCCAGTGACAAGCATCTTAAAGACTGTGATGAAACACAGCAGGTCAGTGATTTAATCATAGGGACATTTAGTATTCAAGGTCAGCCTGGGTGCAGGATTAATGGGAGTCTGCAACGACTGTGAAAGTTTGGAGTCATATTTTACACAACAATAGGACAGAAAACCTACAGGGAGACAAAGGAAGAGGTAGGAGGATAACTGCAAACACAGAAACTGAGCTTGTGTTTGTTTTAAATTCTCTCATGGATGAGTCACAATCTGGTGTGTGGAGTATATATTCAAAAACCTGCACGATATTACAGTGTTTGCTCTGGGCAGGAAGAGCCCAGTGTGTCTGTGGAATTCAAACTTCAATTCCCAAAGAATGCACCTCACTGACATTCAGAGCGAATTAACTTTCTTGTGGAACTTGCAATAAAAGAAACATGACAGAAGGCATGCAGACGAGGTCTAAAGGCCTTCGCACACACCAAGTCTGTTTAAAAATAAAGATGACCTCACGTTGTGTCAATCAGTTTTACACACCGACTTTGAAACTTTCGTCCGTCATTAATGTTTTCGGAACACTAGAGACTTCCGCCCACGGAAAGGAAGAAAAGTACATTTGTAAGATTTTTTATTTTAACTTAACTACATTCAAATGGTATGCATTGTTTTAGTTGACATTGCAGTACCCCTTATTCCACATCTGTCTAACACTGGGTTTTCATTGGACACGGAACTGCTGTTCAGCGCCGCGATTGGCTGTCTGCCAAGCGATGCCCCTCTGCTGTTTACTACCACAAATGTAGCTGATTTGTGTGTGTGTGTGTGTGTGTGTATGTGCGTGCGTGCGTGCGTGCGTGCGTGCGTGCAGGCTGTGTTTGTAATCGTCTGACTCCGAGAGCAGCACAGACACAGGCTTGTCTGTGTCCCTCTCTGTTTAGACACAACAGGCAAATATGTGGATAATAATGTCATTTTAAAAGCACAATCTCAAACAGCAGTGACACAAGGATATTTCTAATAAATATAGTGGATGAAATGTGATCAGGTGGTGGTAAAAATCGGAGAAATGTAAACTAACAGCAGGGAGCGGGGCAGGAAAATCACAAGGCTTGGCACACAGGGGATGCATATTTGATCATTTATCAGAATCAGATCATTTATATCATGTATAATATGTGTTTTACGTGGTTTATAATAGATTATCAGTGTGTTGTCATGCCAGATTCGCTCGCGGCACACGGACGAAATAGACCAGATGGCGAAATAATCGCTCCAGATCGCAGAACTGTTCGCGCGGTGCAGCTGAAACACCCTGAGGATTTTTTTGTTTTAGTTCATCACTTTAAACAGATCTAAAGTATATTTAAGAAAGGTAACACTGAGGTAAAGATCCGTGTTTGTTCATGTTACTGTACCTCTAACAGGTGCATGCATGCCGTTGGTCAGTTTGAACCCGAGCTTGCGGAGGACACGCAGAAACACACAGTGGCAGCTGACACTGTGATCACAGTCCGTGAGCTACAACAGACAGCACACAGCTGACACACTGTCAACACAATACCCGGGCAGAGGCTCACTGGTTGATCACAGCACTGGTACTTAAAGAGATGCCTACTCCTGATGATGAGAAGTAACAGATTTATTTTGGGGTATGCTAGTGTCTCACTAGTGGCTGCTAGCAGAAGTAAAAGCACATTACACTCTTTGTGTAACAGTAAAAATGACTTAGCCTCTGCTTGGATACATTTGCGTCTGTTAATGACTGTTTCTCTTTGAACAGACACCGATGCAAATGCAGGATAATAAGCAGGTACATGCAGACAGAAAAACCTCACAGATTTCTGAGGACGCAGTCACTAATCAGCTCTTTTATGACCATATCAAAGCCTGCGTCGTCTAATTTACACATCAGTCATTAGAGAAAGATTTTGAAGGAGCTTTTTGTTTTATCTTTGTATAGTGTGCAATCAATTAACCGCAAATAAGGCTGCAACAGGAAATAAAATCTGTAAAATTAAATATTTGTTCATTTAACAATTAAAAACGTCAGCCCAAACATTTTGAACACCAGGGTGATTCCCAGCTTGTCAAATGCTGACGCCTGGTCAGCGGCCCTACGCTCTATATGGATGACGCTCTATGACGCTCTAGGTACCGGTCTAGCATCAGTTTGTTGTCTGAGCATCTAATAATGATGCAGATGGGTTTACATCCGAAGGCCACTGACCAAGCATCAGTATTTGGAGTTGGGAGTAAGAACGCCCTGTATTTGAGGTCAAAATGTAAATATACTTCCATTAATTAGAGCTAAAAAATTATGCCATACTTGATAAACAGTAAGGCAGATAATTTAACAGCCTCAGAAGTATCAAAAGCACTTTAATCTAAATGCACATCCCTTGTGGTATCTGAAATTTTATTTCATCACTTTCTAAGCAGAATAAGAATATATCCCAATCTTAAAAGGGTACCAGGCAGAATACAACACCTAGAAAAAAAAAAAGTCATGTCAGCACACTGAAAGATGTTCACAAGGTGTGTAAATTTATCAGCAACTAGAAAGGCAACATTTTTAGCAGAGAGCTCTTCATCACACTATCAAACAATGTGAAAGGTGTTGCAAGCTGAAACTGCATTTCTAACAAAAATCTGCTGATTTTACCACATCTTTTTTCCGAGGCCTTTATATTTTCTGATACAGTAGCAGCGATTTGATGACAGTGATTCAGCACAAACTGCCTACTGACACATCAATTACTGAACGAGAGGAGCGTTCAAGTTTGTCACTGCTCTCATCGCAAAATCAATGACAACGGAGGGCTGTGTCAAAAGTATACAAAATAAGCTTTCAGTGACCATTTTTGCATTTTTGTCTTTATCCACGTGGCCGTACCTTTTGCAGTTGATTGATCTCCTTCTGCTTGGTGTGAAGGGCCACCAAGGCTTTCTCATGCTCTATCTGCAGCTGCTGCTTCAGCTCGACAGCCTCGTGCATATGCTGCGGAGAAACAATGACAGGATGTGTTGACGGAGGTTATTTAGTGATGATTTTTCGACGGCATCCCATTTCAGCAAGAAAGCAAATAAACCTATATACCAAAATGCTGAACTATTCCTTTAATGGACCCATATTGTAAAAAGTGATATTCCTATGTCTTTTTTTTTTATTGTTAAAAAGCTCGTTGCTACATAAATACTGTGAAAGTATCAAAATGCTCAATCCACAGAGAAATGCAAGCAGAAACTGCATTTAAACCAGTGGTTCTCAGTAGGATCCGCTGACCCCCAGCAAAAAGGGGAATCATTTTATTTTCACTATAATTCCATCCATAAGTAACACAATGACAGGGTGGATGTCTATTTTGGTCATGTGGTTCATACTCTTTCTGTAATAAAACATCTAAAAGCAAAAATCCTAATTTGTGTCAGTTTAGGGGTCCTTGATGTGAAAGAGTTTGAGAACCACTGATTTAAATGAGCCAGTAGGACTTCTGTACAGTTGTGATGTCACAACTATACTATATACAGGTAGAAAATGCTGCTACAGTGCCGCTACAGTCATTCCCCGGCTGCAATGACCCAGAAACACTGACCGATTTTTTGAACATTAAAGCATGTAAACAAATTCTAGTAGAAACCCTAAATTCAAGTATGAATCTGAAAATGAGCAGCATATGGGACCTTTAAAGCACTTAAGTGTTGAATTCACTGTGGAAGTAAAGAGTGTCATACAGTATGAACTTTTTTATCATTTATAATGTATATCTATCAGATGCAACCCACTGTGTATTCTGAAGTGACTCAGACAAAGCTGTCACGCATGGTCACCCACGCCGATCCTAAATCTACCCTTTCCCAAATTAGCCGAGTCATGACTATACAGTATCTATCTGCGGAGTCACGAGCAGCTGCCACATCTTGCAGAAACAGAGTTAAGGCCATAAGATGTTTCTGCAGGCTTAAGAAGAAAAGACAGCTTAAAAAGCTCTGACATTCATCATTTTCTCTCTCTGTTCTCTCTCCTTTGGAAAAAAAAAAAAAGAAAAAAGAAAAGCCTCTTTACCTCCCGGAGTGGCTTCGAGGTGTCCTGAGCAGGCAGCCACTGCTTTGCATAATCAGGGAGAAGTTCTATAAGCTGCAGAGGGCTGGCTGAGAGGCTGTCACTGGAGCCTGAGTGAAAACTACTTTTTTTTTTTAAAACTCTTGGATATTCAGGGAGGGCTTGATGAACTCACCTACATTTCCAGCAAACATCCTGTGATGTCATGCTAAAAACAGAAACAGACGTTGGTTTTAAACCAACAACCTGCAGCTGCAGCCCTCCAGACGACTGAAGGCTCAATGCAAGAGTAGATGCTCCACAGTTTGTTACAAAAAGACATTCGTGTGTTGTTGCACACAACACTGTGAAGACAAACATCTTTGAGACAGGTGATGTTTACTGCCTGGTCGAGATGTAGACCCAAAACCTGACATTTAGACTTGAATCAGACTTAAAGGGGTACTCCACCCGTTTTGCACATAAAAGGCTCCATTAATATAGCAACAAACAAATATTTGCTATGTAAAAATATAGTGGAGTAATGGCGTCCTGAGCAGAAAATGAAGTCACGCTCCCTCTGTTTGTGTTGCAATCTGAGATTCTCTCTTCTGTTTTGGTAGCCAATAGAGCGTGCGTGTGAGTCGGTATTTGACGACCTGGGGATGAGAACGGGTTGTTGAAACTGTTGGCTTCTGCGGCAGATCGGCGCTCATACTCGCTGAAAACGCCGGCGTCCCGGTCAGGAAGGTTAACATCACTGCTGATGAGCACCGATTTCCCGCGGAAGCCTGGTCGCCCCGGTGAATGCGAGCTAACCATGGAGCTAACTAATGCTCTGTTACTAATGCTCTCCCTTCATAGGTACGAGCTCAGCATGAGCACCGATCCCCCACGGAAGAGTTGTATAAAGTCCTTTGTGGCTCCAGAAGGAGCTGTGCAAAGTCAGTTGGGTCTTCAAGTTTGAAAATGAAAAAAATCTGAGGGTGTGGAGTCAGAAAGAAGTGAGCTAGCAGAGCTCTGTAGCCCGCTCCTCATCTCTGCTTGGCTACAGATACAGACTGTCTGAATTGCAACAGGCCACTTTATCTAAGAGCCACTCATTTGTCTTGCATATTGTCACTTTTTGTTTGATAGAAAGGCCCAGAATAAGATGTGTCCATGCTGACTTGTGTCTTAATCCCCACATAGAATATATGACAATAGCTCTTTTGTTAGCAGATTATATAACTTTAAAACCAAGATTGACAGTGCTGTATCTCATTAGCTGTGACTGAAGAACCCTTTTTAAAAAAAGAATCAAGTTTGTCTTTTTCTATTTTTTTCATGTTGTGTCTCCTCATTCTTTGCTTTCTCCACCCACATCGCCCTGTGTAATTTTCTCTAAATAGGCTCTTTGTCTTCCTAATCAATACACAATGAGAAAGTGACAAACCTTTCGTTGCTGTATTAGGGAGCAGGTCAGTTTTTCTCAGATGGGTACATTTCTCTCTCAAATATCCTGACAAACAGACAATCGATAGGAGATGCAGGGAGGCGAGGATTTGTAATGAGAGTGCCTCTCACGGCGCAGTGAGACTGTGTCTGATTACTATTGGCACACCATAACACGATGAAAAAAGAGCCTCTCCATGAATCCGATGACACTTCACCTCATGAGTTGCATCACTTTCCTTCTAAAGTTTTCTAAGAAAACAAACACCTGGGAGACATTTCCAAAAGAGGCAGCGAAAATCAGGACTGGAAAATCTCCAAATCTGATGAATGGCGTGCGGCGGACAGAACCTCTGAAGTCAACGAGGGATGAATGAGTGCAGATGGGAATGCCGGAGAAATGTAGTGAGATATACAGTATGTCAGTGAAAATGTGGACAGATAGAATCAGTGGTGATAGAGGACGATAAAGGGTCTAATTCTTTTGCTGTGCCGACTCAGCGGTAAGACTTGTGTAGGGTTTGCCTTAGAGACTGCTCGGTGGTTTTCTCCAAAGAACGGGAGAGATGAGGAAGAAACTAATCCAGATTTTTAGTATCAATCCCTGAACTAAATTTAGATTGATTTACATCATTTAATCCATAACTGCAGATGATTAAATGTGGGGAGAGAAAGGAAATGTGCTCCTTTGTGGATATACGAAATTAAATGGCAAATTGGAATCTTTTGATCAATTAATCCAAGAGTTTAAATTCTTCAGGTAAAACTTAAAGTTATGTGGAGCTGGTCACATGGGATTTTTTTTTTTTAACTCCACACTTGTTGGCAGATAACTAAAACTACCACAGCACTACAGTAAAAAGTTGTCATGAAATCAGGGACAGGATTTGCCAAAATGTGAAGAGGTCAAAGGGTATTTATGTGTGACTGGTCATAAAATGAAAACTTCATCAAACTTGAAATTCCAACATGAAGGAGGAGACATTGAAATAGAGGGATGAATAGAAAGATGAAGCGCTGGAGATTTAACCCTTGTGCCTCACTTTTAAAAAAAGGTAGAGGACATCAGAAACGGCCATAAATGTATGTATGTTATTTTACAACCAAAACTACCAATTTTAAGCCAGGACTGTTGACTGAAAGTGATATTATGATAGAATGCACAGTTTTTATGCTGTAATGGCCATGGGATCAGAAAATGGGGTTTTTAATGGGGACATATTTGTCCTTAAGGGTCAGAGTGTCTGTATTTTGGCTACACAGTTTATTATAGACTTAATATAGGTGGTTGAAAATTCCAAAATTATTAATTAAAAAAAGAAAAGAAAATGAAACCAACTCATACCCTTGCCAAAATCCATGCAGTACACATTAACCTCTTCTTCACCAGCAGGTGAATGACATGCCCAAAATAAATAAAGTTTATCTCTGCAAACTGCAAGGTCTATATGAATAATCTTGGTATCATAATAAAGGTAACGCTTGTGGGATTTCTGCAGCCGTATAGATGTTACTGGGTCAGAGTAAATTAAGATGGAAAACAGCATAAATTAAAGATTTAATTTCCACCTTAAAATATCTTTAGTTTAGGTGAACAGCCAAAATTATCGAAAAATGTCCCCAGTGAGGCACAAGGATTAAAAGGAGACTTGAGTGATATTTGGGCGCCACGGTGGTGTAGTGGTTAGCACTGTCGCCTCACAGCAAGAAGGTTCCAGGTTCAAATCCTGCCTGGGACAAGGACT
>JAOVVB010072442.1:0-13947 GCA_028570985.1 Heterobranchus longifilis
TGCAGGTGTCCTATCTGTGATGCAATAAAAATATTTGTTTCTCCTCGTAACAAGTTGTAATGTTTTTGAGAAAAAAGTGGTGATGTTTCGAGACAAAAGTCACACTTTTATGAGAAAACAGTGGTCATTTTTCGAGGTAAAAAGTGGGAATGTTTTGAGAAAAAAGTGGTAATGTTTCGAGGACAAAAGTCACACTTTTCTGAGAAAACTGGTAATTTTTCGAGGTAAAAAGTCATAATGTTTTGAGAAAAAAGTCTTAATGTTTTGAGAAAAAAAAGTGGTAATGCTTCAAGAAAAAAGTCACAATTTTATGAGAAAACTGGCAATTTTTCGAGGTAAAAAGTCGTAATGTTTTGAGAAAAAAGTCTTAATGTTTTGAGAAAAAAAAGTGGTAATGTTTCGAGGAAAAAAGTCACACTTTTCTGAGAAAACTGGTAATTTTTCGAGGTAAAAAGTCGTAAAGTTTTGAGAAAAAAGTCATAATGTTTTGAGAAAAAAGTGGTAATGTTTCGAGGAAAAAAGTCACAATTTTATGAGAAAACTGGTAATTTTTCGAGGTAAAAAGTCGTAATGTTTTGAGATAAAAGTCATAATGTTTTGAGAAAGAAGTGGTAATGTTTCGAGAAAAAAAATTACAATTTTATGACAAAGAAGTGGTAAGGCCTCAAGAAAAAAAGTGGTAATGTTCAGAGAAAAAAAGTCAAAATTTTTGAAGGAAAAAAAAGTGAATGTTTTGAGAAAAAAGTCAGAACAAAGCAAAGTGATTCCATTGTGTTTTAGAGCCATTTAAAAAGTTTTAAGCATATTTAGTTGATTATCAGGATAATATCGTGAATCGCAATTATTTTTGCCGAGATAATCGTGACATGACATTTTCATATCGTCCCGTGCCTGCTCACAAGGTTGTAGGCCTACACGGCCAAAGCGCAGCAATCTTATGATGTATCCGCTGTTGGTTTTTTTTTCTCCCCGCTGGTTAAGACAGAAGGAGTCTTTGTGCATGTGTCATGTGTGCAAGTGTCATGTGATTCGCTATCTGTTTGTGTGCTCTGTTCCCTCATGGGGGCCGCATGAAGGGTGCAGACAAACACACTTCATGGCAAGTAAATCTTGTGTGCTCATTGTGGGACACGTTGTCTGCGTAGAATAGAAAAAGGAATAAAAAATATGTGACTTAATTGATGCCACGTTGTTGCTCGCTCACTTGTTTTTGTCTTTGATTTCTCCACTCTGGTGCAAAGTACGGGATCTGTCTCTGTTTCAGTTTCTGACACGTGTTAATAATTTCCTAATAATAATAATGACGAGAAGAGAATTCCCGCACACTGTGCTATTTACTTGCAATAAACTTTATTAAGTAACCTTTAATAAAGTTTATTGCAAGTGGATGGGACAGTGTGCGGGAATTCTCATTTCCTCCTACGTTCACAAATAATCAAAGGTCTGCATCCGCCTTCAGTCTAATAATAATAATAATGATGAAAATCATTACAGATGGACAATATCTTCTGTCCCGATACAGGTAATTTCATATCTCGATAACCATACAAATCACATTATAGCACGTTTTCAGTTCAGTTCAGTTGGACATATACTGGACAGAGTAGATATATAACAATTTATATGCAAATAAGTTGATAATAAATAATAATAATAATAATAATAATAATAATAATAAACATAGAAAAAATAAAAAAACATAACTGAAAACAATCAATGTCCAATTGGATTTTTTTTTTCTTCCCTATTTCAAATTAATTGTCCAAGTCCCCGAAAAATGAGTTAATTGCAGTTGTAGTATGAATCATTTCCTACAGATACTGTGGTGGTATATGATAATATGTGCTTCTGATGTTTTGATCCCAGTTACTTCTTCATGAGGAGGCTCTGTGTGTGGAGGCTGTGACTCTGAGCTGGGAGCTGGTGCAGGGGCTGAGCACTAACGCCCATGACTTCTGGCCGGCCCTGAAAGGCTTCATCTCCATGGCCTTCCACTGTAAAGTGCTGGAGCTGACGGACACTTCTGCTCCGACACTTCTGGCCACCTTGACACAGGTGACTAAAATCAGGCTGGTTGACTTGGAAAAGGAGGTGTGGTGATTTTTAGGGACAGTTAGTAGGAATAAGTACTGGGAGCAAAAACAACAACTTCCCATACTTTTTTGTAGGATGTAGATCCGTAGGTAAGAAGGAAGCAGTCCAAGAGCAGCAGCCTTATAAATAAGAATATGCCAGTGGTTAAGTGTACAGGTGGACAAAGCACTTTCAACATACATTTCTTATATGTGGTGCGATTGTTTTTAGATTGCAGCTGAGCTGATGGAGCTGTCTCAGTCAAAGAGCGGAGTGTTCGGTGTGCTGCTTCAACACTGCTGTCAGACGTGGCTGCCCACAGACCGAGGCAGCGGCGACACCGTGTTTTCTAGTGTTTTCAGCCACATCAGCATCCTCACTGAAGCTTGCGTCTATGGACCAGTGTTCAGAAGAGATCAGCGGTAACTCTCAACAGCATTTCTCTGTGATTTGTTCAGTTGTTTCTCAGGGCTACTTTAAATGTTTTATCTCGTTCTTTTTTCAAAGGCTCATCCAGGATGTCCAAATGTATGTGGAGCAACTCGGTGAAGAGTGTGCTGCCAATGTTGCAGTTACAAGGTGAGCTGCAGTTCTCCATGTTGCAATTTGTGGTAACGTTCTGCTTTATGGCTGTGATTTAAGATAGCGTGACTAGCTGTCTCTCTTGCTGTGCAGATGTTTTCACACTTTTATTTTCCAGTGATGACAGGGACGACCAGTTGCCCCGCACATGTGTCCTGGCTTTCCTCAACCGCCTGGATTCCTCTAATCTGCAGCATGAGAGACTGATAGAGGAACTAGTTATGGATTTGTTGAAAAAGGTAGGCTATAGATCAGCTTGGGCTGTGTGATACAGTTAAAATGAGTATAATTAGTATTTTTCCCAATATTAAAATATAATATGATATGGTAAATGTATGAAAATCACCCACAAAATATTATTTATGTTCACACAAAACAAAACCTAAAGAAATTAAATTTAAATTATGTTACAAAAACTATAATTTTCAGTTTGCTTGAAATCATCATAATTCAAACACAATTTTGTGAAGCAAAGTCACAATATGATCATACCCACAGAAAGTCAATAAACAAGAACATTAAGATCAGTTTTAAGGTCCCATGTTGAGTCCTCTAATGTTATAATCCCCAACAATATGTCATTTTTTGCACTGTGTTTATGTATGGCAAAAAACTTGTTTTGCTTTAATATATTCTGAATTGCACTTTTTTTTATTACTAATAAGTTGAACATCAGTTACAGTTAATTTAACAACACAAACACCATTTCCCATTATCTCCTGCCACTCCATCTCTCCAGGATAATGACATATCAAAGTCAAAAGTGCGTTACTATAGCAACTCCCTGCAACATCGTGTCAAAAACCGAGTATGGCAAACACTGCTGCTGTTGCTGCCCAAACTCAGAGAGGTAAGACAATTACACTCACACTTGCAATCACACAGGAAATAACCACTCAGAAAGTAACTGTGTGTGTGTGTGCGTGTGCATGTGCGTGTGTGTGCATAGGATTTTGTCAGCAGTGTGTTGGACCGTGTGTTTGAAGCTGGATTCTGCAGTAACCACGCCTCGGTCAAGTACCTAATCGAGTGGATGATGATACTGATCCTCGTCCGTTATCCACAACACATGGACAGCTTTTGGGCCTGCTTCAACAGGGTGAGCTCCCAGTCTGGATACTGACCTACCAGACAGATTCAAGATTCAAAAAGCTTTATTGTCTTTCACATAATGACAAAAAATTGTCTTTGGTTTGGGGATCACAGACAACACAAACCAGATGAAGACATAAAAATCACATTAAACCTCAAACAAAACAAACAATTCCATAAATAAATAAAAGCAGGTGTGCAAAACTGTCTATTTGGTCGTGTTTAAAATACTGTATTATGAGGGAAATAGTTTATTTTTTTTGTTATCAATTGTTTATATTTCAAAAAAGGGTAGAACACTCATCTTTGCAATAACAAAATGAACTTGATGTAACTACCCCCATATATATGTAGTGACCAGTTCCCTCCCACAATAGTTCTGTATTACTTCTACAATAGCTCATAGGATCATATTTTAACAACAATACAGCAAAGTGTACTTACATGCAATACAATGTGGTTAGGGCTGCAGAGATATGCCGCCTCCACAGCACACCATGATGTATAAACTGACGGCAAGTGGGCTGTATATATCTGCTCATCCTCGGCACATAAAAGACAGAAAAATAAAAAATAAAGATTAGTGTAAAATCGTATACCGTGCCATTTTCTGAGATGGTTAATGCGCTGTAGAGACCTCAAACCACTGCAACCCCACATATAATGTTATATATATACAAGTTAAGTTAATGTTCATGCCAGCAGCTGTTTAATAGTCTTTTCTCCAGTCCTGTGTATTCTGGCAATAGATTGTTCCATGTGAAGAATGTTTAGGAAAGAAATCAGTCATTGTATACAAATTAAAGAATTCTTCACAAATTTCTGTGTTCAGGATCATGATAAGACCAAGACAAGCGTCTGCACCTTCCTGTCAGTCCTGGTACATTTCAATGTCATCATCCCTAATCTTAAGGATAAGGTAAAGCCTCTGATGGGTTTTTTTCTCCACTCACACACCATCCTTCTTCCACCACCTCTCTGTATCTACAAGATCTCTCTCTCTCTTTGTGTTTAAGGATGTGCACTTGCGTAAAGCGCTGGACATCATCCTGCAGTGGTGTTTCAACCATAACTTCAGCGTGCGTCTGTATGCGTTACTGGCCCTGAAGAGGGTGTGGAGCTTGGCCGGGGTTCGGGCAGAGGAAGGGGCCGATGGGTTTGGAGGGCTGTCCACTGTGATCAAAGCCTGTCTGAGCCAGGCTGAGGCCATGCAGAGCACCGGGTGAGAGCAGAACAGCCACAACTACTGCAAAAAAAGTTTGTTGTTTGTGTGCTTATGTATTTATTTGAGCATTTTCTGTCTCACCATTTAGAAATGCCAACAAGAACTGGACAAGGATTCAGGAGCACTTCTTCTTTGGTGCCTTTCATCCGATCAGGGATTACAGTGTTGAGGTGTGCTATGATGTTTCTGCTGAACAGATGAAGCCAGATAAAATACAGCAACACTGTGCAATAACATACTTGTTTTCTATCTTTGTTTTGCTTTCCTAGACCATTTTCTATACGTTCCCCAGTCTGTCAGAGTTGGCTGATGATGAATGGATTCCACCATGGAAGTTTGAGAAACTGTCGTGTTTCTCTGAAAGTCCATCTTTTCCTTTGAGAAATCCTGCTCCCGACCTGAGCCAGCTCCAGCCTGGAGACTGGATCCAGCAAGACAAAGGTATCAGGATGGCAAACAACTCGCTTTTTGGAGAATGTCGCTTTCTCCGATGTCAATTTGGGCGACTTGACTCATGGTGCATTCTGGCACACCTTGTAAACTCTGAAATCTATACTCAAATGTCCACAAAGGCTGTTTAAAATGGGAAAGTTAAAACATATTTTCCTTTGTTGAAATACACACATCTGTCATTACTTTCTTGTTCTGTCAATACAGCGTTTTGAATGATTATTTGGTCTTTAGACCTTCATCAGGTGAAATAGCTGTTTCATATTAAATAAAGTTTGCAGGAAAGTGTGCATCAGCATCCACAGTCAAAAATTCAATATTCTAAATTTTTTTTTACTGCAGCATTTTTTAATAATTATGTGCTAATGCCATACCCCATATGCATACATATATGCTATATATTTAAAATTCCATTAAAAAAATGTACAACCAAATTGCTCTGTACCATATATTAAATTGAATTTCCTAATTATTTAAGCATATAGTACAGGCCTTGGTCACATGGTTATATGATATTGAGCTGTGGCAGTTCTTTTCTGACTTCGGGTAGCTCTCTGTTTTTTCACCATACACGTGTTTGCATCCCTGTGTTCAGTCGTTACCATAATCTCACCTCATCTCTGATCGATGGTCGTTGTGTTGTATCCCCCAGGCGAGCAGAATAAGGAGGAGCGCTGGGCCGAGGTGCAGAAGAAGATCACTCCCTTGAGGCTGGGGATCCAGGAGCAGGAGCCTGAACTTCAGCTGGTTCCACAACAGAGGGCGGCTCGACTGGGCAGACTGCACGGAGCCCTGCTGGTGGTCGCCTCACTTATCGACAAGCCCACCAATCTAGGAGGTCAGAAACGGCATGTTATTTACATTACATGTAATTGTAAGGGTCCTTGAAATCCTTAAAAGTTTGTGAATTTGAGAAAAAAAATCAAGGGTTTTGACATGGGTCATTGAAAGTGCTTGAATTTATATATTTTGTGCGAGAATAGAAATTGAAGTTCTTTTGATTTTTTTTAAGTATGTAAAAATACTCTGCTATGATTAAGATTTTATTTAACATGTTTTTCCATGATAAGTGGATGTTTTTTTCATGATAAGTGACTGGAAGCACATCTACTCTTCTCCATTATTAAGAAATTCTGGATCTGGCCTCAAGCCCTGCCCACCAGTGCTGCCATAGTTACGTTTAACTTGATTGGTTCTTTGGTACTATATGATGTCATATAACCCGGCTGTCTGAATCTGGATTTTTGAGACTGTCATTGGTACACTGCAGTTTCAAGGCAGAAATTCTCAGCCATGGTGCTGACTGCTCACTCATATGTCTTGCAGCAACTAGAAAACACCATATAGACATGTTAACATGGTTAAAAACTTGAATTTCACAAGAGGGGCTCTTTAATGTTAGTAATTACACTACATTCCCCAATCTGCATGTGTGTCTCCTGCAGTTATGTCATTGTTTAACGTGTTTCACACAAACATTAAATTCAAGGATTTACAAGGACTTCCAGGCCCAGTTCCATTAAATTCAAGGACCCAACATGGCATAGTTTGAGACACGGATCAAGGTTAATTACTGTTACAACACTAAGCATTTTTATAATGAGAAATAGCAGGCTGGCGTGGCCTGCTATTTCTCATTATAAAAATGAGTCCTTGAAAATCCTTGAATTTAATGTTTAAGGTGTGGAAACCCATTTTTATCATATTTCTTCATCAGGATTATTATGAAGAACCAACATTACAGGTTTTGTTTGGTTTCACAATGATGATTTGGGTAAAGAGATCAAACACAGCAGCCGTTAAAACCAATCTCTCGAGCCCTCTTATCAGAGTTTAGACAGGGCATGCCCAGATTTAATCACAGGCACTCCTATTTTATGTTCTCTGCATGTGTACTCCAATGCTTTCATCTCAGATGATAAGGGGCTGAATCAATCAGAATTTGTTTATAGAGGAAAAGACCCATTTTCAAAACCAATATTGATACTGGATCATGTAAGCAAGAACATTAGCTTGGCTGTTCTGTAAATGTTTACTTGAAATTGCTCTCTCAATTGCCATTACAGGTGTAGCTTTGTATATTTGTCTGTGCCCATGATGATAGACTTTTTTTTTCTGAGTCATCACTGCTGCAGATTATGTAAAACAAAAATGAAAGGACGGAAAAGTCCACTTCCTCCTTTTTAGATGCCATGGAGCATTTTCCTTTTTCAATCAAAGGTTGATATCTTGTAGTTCACATTTAGATAGTTGTCACATTTAGGCTTTGTCCTCATTTGTTCATTTGTTGTTGCTCTAGGTCTGTGCAGGACCTGTGAGATCTTTGGTGCTAGCGCTCTGGTCCTGGATAGCCTCCGCCACGTCAGTGACAAACACTTTCAGTCCCTGAGCGTCTCGTCTGAGCTGTGGCTTCCTCTGTTAGAGGTAAAGTGCACAAAATGATCTCACATTTCACTCGAGTGATCATGATGTCTACTCTGTCTTTAAGATAGCTTTTCCTCAGTGGACTAGTGACTTGAGAAATGTGTGATTTTGACCTGTTAGCTCAGGGTTAAAATGATCAAGATCAATGTCGAGAGCACGCAGGGGCCAGAACAGATGGATGCCAAAGCCAATGCAGCAGTAAGCTAATGGTTTTCTTTTCTGCTGTGACCAAGAAAACAGATTACTTAGTGGTGATTTAGAAAAAGTCGACTTCATTTTAAACGCTTAAAGAGGTGGATGTTTGGGTGGTGGATGCTATTGCTCTGTGCACTTGAGCTTCACCCAAGTTTCTTCTTTTTTCCAAAATTTTGAGATTTTTGTTTCTAGTACAGTAACTGCCCACATGGAAGGGTTGATGCTAGAGTGGATGGTCGGGAGAGACGGGCAAAGGCATGACCCGCCGTACTCTGCCTCTGATTGGCTTGCCCTGATATTCTTACATTAACCTTAACCAATCTCACTTATCGTGCTTAAACCTAACCAACCCAACCAACAAAGGCAAGGAGTAGTAGCCAGTCAGCCTATCGCCTGGCCATACATTCTAGCATCGATGGAAGGGGGCAATAAACCAAAACCTAAGGTTAAAAAATGAATCTAAATCTTCAGTTTAAACTCAAGGGAAACAATAAAAGGTCTTAGGTCGTCTCAGATTTGTCTCTCTGGAGGCACATTGGTGGTTGAGTGGTAGAGCGTCCTTACTTAGAGTCCTTACTGCAGCAGTCACGGGTTTGACTCTGACTTACAGCCCTTTGCTGCGTGTCTCTCTCTCTCTCCCCCCTTTCCTGTCAGTCTTCATCTGCTATCAATAAAGGCAAAAAGAAAAAAACCTTTGTTTTTCTGAAACCTGCTGATACCCTGGTGTTGCTCCAGATCTGGAGCGTCTTTTCATCCATCATATGGAGCAGAACACATGAACACATCTGCGTTTGATGATGTTACAATGTGACAGCCTGTAGTAGATTTTCACATAGGTGAAAAGGGCATAAAAGATGTTGCAGATGTGTTACCATTCAAATGTATATGGCTTTGTTTCACTTTCATTGTTTAAATTGTTTGAAATGAAAATTTAATTTACTTCATCTCTAAGATTATAAACTGTATCTGTCCATCAGGTGAAGCCAGTGGAGCTCGGTGACTTCCTGCAGGTGAAGAAGAGTGAAGGGTACTGTATTGTTGGAGTGGAGCAGACGGCCAACAGTCGGAGCCTCCAGGACTACCAGTTCCCTGAGAAAACCCTGCTACTTCTGGGGTATGACAGCATTAAATACTCATTTCCCCACAAATGCAGTAACCTACGCACAACCAGTTTTGCATAAATGCATGCAAGCCTCTGTCTTCCCATGGCCCTTTGTGACTCTCGCATAGATAAAGGTGTGAGCTGACGAGGCTATTTAATGTTATCTCAGTGGTTCAGTGTGTTTCCCTGCGGGGCCTGCGCCTCTCCTCTCCATGGAGTACCTGTCAGGGCACGCTGTACTGTAATTGGCTCTCCCCGAGGAGGAGAGCACAGGAAATAGATTACACAAACCAATGCAAGCAGTGTGATGACAGCAGCAGAAACACCTTAACCTTCATCTAGTGCAGTTTGAGCTGTGATGCTGCCAGTTGGGACACAAAATAGTTTCATTTGTTATTTACTCAGAATGACTGTAATAAGCTTGTGCAGTTTGCGACAGCAGATGTATGATTCACTCTCGTCACTAAATGTGTACTGCAGTGGTGCAGCTGGCCTGGCAGTGAGGGAGAGATTAATATGTATCACGTCTGTGTAGGTGTCCTGTTTTGTTTTCCCCTGTTCAGTCACAGAGGTGTTAGCAGTGCTGTTAGCTTAAACACCCCGCATGTGAGCTGAATCTTGAGTGCTCTCACAGCTGCGCTCTCTCCAGCACAGCATGGCCCCACTCTAATCTCTCATCAGGTCACTATTATCTCACCCAGTTGCACTCACGATAAATGCAGCTCATCAAGTCAGGCTTTCTGACCGTGTGGCACCCTCTGTAGACTCACTGAACGCTGAACTCATTACCTCTGTATGTTTGCTTTGCATGGCCCATATTGCTGGATCGCAGTATATACTCAGTTGATTACAGTTTAATTTGCTCTTGGACTTGGGCTCATGAGTCATCAACATAATATCCTCATAATTGTGAAAATTGCGAAGGATTGGCCGCTCGTGCTAAGGGTTCTTAAATTAAATCAACTGGATAGCATCATTACGCCAAATGAAAGCTGGAATTACAAACATCCAGGGCAGGTACATTAAATGTTGATTGTGGTGTATATGATACACTTCAGGGTTAGACTGAGAAAACATGATGTTGTATACCAGATATATCAGGAAGTCATTGCTGCCTTATTGCTGACAGGCTGCACACTCCAATGTAAATTCTGCAGTGAAACCCCTGCTATTGAAATTTATTATATCCCTGTGAATTCTCTTTCCTCGCTGACAAAAATCAAATTTAAAGAAAATATGCTTATTCGTTATGCTATGCGATATGCTAATAGTAGGATTAAAATATTGATACCACTCTCATGTCTGTACGTTAAATATGTAGCTAGAGCCAGCAGCCAGTTAGCTTAGCTTAGCTTAGCATAAAGACTGAAAATGAGGGAAAAACTAAAGATAACATGCTCCCACTATCACCTCTAAAGCTCACTAATTAACACATTATATCTTATATTATCTTATATTTTCCAAAATATTTAATTATTTAAAGGTCCCATATTGTAAAAAGTGAGATTTCCATGTATTTTTTTATTTATTATAAAGCAGGTCTAGGTGCTCTATAAATACAGTGGAAGAATCAGAACATTCAATCTATGGAAAAATGCACACAGCCTGTATTCAGAAACTGTGCCTTTAAGCTGTTGGGACTACTGTAAGGTTGTGAATTCACAACTATACTAAAAATAGATAGAATGTGCTGCTACAGTGCTGTTACAGTCATTCCCCGGCGGCAATGATGGTGCACACGCCGAGAGCATGGATGCAGAAGACCTGGAAACGCTGACCAATCAGGGCAGACTTTTTCGGAGGGGGGGTTAAAGAGACAGACACTAAACTGAATACAGGTATATTCAGACAGACAGTATGAGAAAAATAACATGTTTTTTGAACATTAAAGCATGTAAACATATTCTGAAAAAAAAATACAAGTATGAACCTGAAAATGAGCATAATATGGGACCTTTTAAACTCTGCTCTTACTGGCAGCAAACATGAAAACCCCTTTTAAAAACCTAATTTGAACAGTCCAGACATTAGATGCTGAATGTTCCTGTTTCTTTGTCCCACTCTACAGTATATCACTTTTTCTCTTTTCTTTCTTACAGCAATGAACGAGAAGGTATCCCTGCCAATTTACTACAAATGTTCGATGTGTGTGTGGAGATCCCTCAGCAAGGGGTCACCCGTTCACTCAACGTGCATGTGAGCGCTGCTCTGCTGATCTGGGAATATACACGGCAACACCTCACCTCAGGCTCAACTGAAGTCAACTCAAAACCTGAAAACTGAAGAAGAAGAAACAAGCAGTGCGGCCCTTGTGGACGTCACATCTGACTTCCAGTTACTGAAAAGCGAGAGTGTGAAAAGCATGTGAAAAGCATCTTGGGGGACATGAAGACACTCTGTGCAGTTCATGTCAGGACTTAAAGGATTTTCTTGTTCTGTCTGGATTGGATTCTGTCCTCTGAGGTTTTAATGTGGTCAGCAGTCATCAGCGCTGCCCTTGTGCCTTAATGAGTCATGAATAGACACTCTGGTTATTACATTTAAATATTCCACTGGGCATGCTGTTATAGGCAATCTCTGTGTTGGCAGAGCAGAAGCATTAATGGAAATGTTCTCCTTTTGATGGGGAAATGTCGTGTTTTTGTGAGCAATTTATTTTTCCTCATGGCACCAGGACTGGACTATAATGTCCATACCCAGGAAAATATTATGCATAATTTATACATGCTGCTCGATTGTATGGCATAATTGTCTGTTTGGAATGTTTTTTGTTATTTTAAATTAACTGAGGTTTTTATACAGTTGAATGAATAAAACATTGACGTTATCTATTTTATGTGCATGTGTTTTCTTTTCTTTTCTTTTTTAAATTTAATGTGCACAAACAAAGGAAGCACTGAAGGGGTTAAATGAGGTACAGGAGGTGTTCCTGCATCCTCCTCCCTCCCCTTCAAAGAGAAAAGGAGTTGGTTCACCTGGAGACCGTCCGACCTGAGGGGGGAGCAGATGGAGTACATTTGATCGCACTCATTTATTTTTCCGTCAAGTCAAGCTTGTGTATGTGTGTCACCATGTGAGGATAGCAGTTATTTTTGGGTGGGACATGGATGACCTGGAGGGGTCCTGGTCGGTGTCCCTGAGAGCAGCAGAGGCCAACGCCAGCTGGACAGAGGACGAAGGCCTCGGTGTGTCCGAGCAGACACAGCTGGTCCTGGAGATCCTCATGGTGCTGATGTGTTTGGGTGCTGTGACAGGTACAGAATTAAACTTGACATTTTTTTTAAGCATAAACAAAACTTCTAACTTATTCTAACTCCTATTATGTTCTACTAATTTAAACACATGGTCAGCTCTTTGATAAGAAACTTGTATCCATGCGATTAAGCAAAATTGTTGCACAAATGGAAAATTATTCATATCTTGTACCATTTCAGTTATATTTTCCTGTGACTCAGCATGGAATATTTGTATTTGGGGATATTGATCAAATATGGAAACAGCTCATCAAATGTGTTATTTGCGTATCTCTTATCCCTTATCTGCTTGAAGGGAGAGCACCGCACATACTGGATCATCTGATTAATGTCTTTTTTTAATGTCTTTATTTTTTTTTCAACAGCATATTGCTGAATCAAAATTATCTTTTTTTTCTAAAGTTTGTGGCTCTATTTTTTGGGGGAAATGTGAATCATGTTGGATACATAAATTAAACACATTCACCACATAAATTAATGAAGAGCTACACCTGAGAAGTGTCTTGACAACAATTTGTTTTAAATTATATTGGAATTTGATTACCCACCACAAGATGGTGCCATTATCTGCCACATCATGTAAAGTAGACACAGGTGCACAACGCAGGTGATGTATATCATGACTTGATTACCAGTGATGTGATTAGCCTATAGGATGCATTTGAAAATGTTTGTAAATGTACAAAGAGGTTTGAAACCAACCCTTCTTGTTTGGCCCTTGATGAAGACACATGTCAAAACATTGAGCTTTTGATTCAGCAATATGCTGTAGAAATAAAAATTAAAAAAAAGATTGAAATGAAAAAGTCTGTGTGCAGAGCTGCAGAGCTGCAGAGCTGGACCAAAATATATTAATTGTTGAAATGTTGTAAAAGATTTTTATCAGAGGCTTATTTGGCATTTGAAACTACATGGTTTATTTGAAAGTTGGATCCATTTCAATTTATTAAGGAATTAGAAAGTCAGAAGCTCATGACCTTTTACTATTGACTTTGTTGACATTTGAAACTGCCAAACTAATGGCTTGTGGAAAAGTTAAATCCATGAGCAATTTGGAGAAAAAACTAAAACAACAGGCTGAAAATTATAATCAATGGGGACACAGCTATTGAATTTTTAAAATGTCATTTTAAAAAGCTTTGAGCACCACCAACACAATTCCTTTCACCTCTATTTTCACCTTTATCTAATTGTATTTTTGCCTGAAGAAATTAATCCATAATTGTCTGCATGGATAAACTGACCCTTTTCATCGAGTTAGATTTCTTTAAACTCCTCCTCCAGACATGTTTGGAAGTATCTAAACATATTCTGCGAGGATCCATATTTTGTTCAACATGGTTTTCCCACAAATAAACACATCAACTCACATCTACCCCGCCCATCACTGCTGCCATCGTTACACTATGGACTGCCCCAACCACAAGTTGACAGGATTGGTTCCTTAGATTTGTGATGTAAGAAATTCTTGCTGACTGAATCCCGAATTTTGAGACTGCTATTGGCACACTGCAACATCGGCGGCTCAGATGGCTCGGCCACACACTCAG
>JAOVVB010072463.1:0-28473 GCA_028570985.1 Heterobranchus longifilis
AGTGACGGCGCTGGCCGTATTTGCCTCTCTCATTGGAATGAGGGCCTTTTTAAAGGTGCGCCCCCCCAACTCTTTACACACACACACACACACACACACACACACACACACAGCGCATCGTCACCCTCTGTGTAGTGACTAGAGGAGTGGAACTAACAATCCCACAAAAACATCTCAGTGAGGCAGACCAGACTGGACCTTACAGGGAGTGTCTTTGTGTAGAAGAACTCATACAGACCCCAAAGTAGGTAGGAGCGCCTACTGTAGCCAGTATACTCACTGTACACGCTGAGCAGTACTGACAAAATAACATGTCACAGTATTCTTGATAACATTACCATATCTAGTCATACAGACACATTACAACAGCAACAAAAAACGTTATAACAATTATCTCTCAGTTGACTTAAAGGAATACTTCACCCCAAAATGATCATTTGTATATCAATTACTCAGTGTGGTACCTTGAATTCTGGGTTTTGGACTGTTGCTTGAACAAAATAATTTGAATATGCTAACTTTGGCTCTAACATCTGACATAAACAAACAAATAATCAATTAATTGAGAAAAGAATTGACAGAGTAATTGGCAATGAAAATAATTGTATATTTTCTTGCTTAAATGAATATTTCACCCCCAAAATGATCATTTGTACGTCAGTTATTTACCCTATATTACATTGAATTCATGAAGAAAACGTTTTTCTCGCATGCCTCCACGGTGAATGAAGAATTTTAAAAAATGAGAAAATCACACCCAGAAGACTGGTGTTCATGTCCCGTTTGAAGATAAGTCAACCTTGTTATTTTTAAACTCTGTCCATTAGTCATGTGACATAAGTCACGTCCTACGTCACGACGTAACCGCATCTTTGTTGTGTTTTTGTGTGTGACGGCTTTATTTATATCACGGAAGTAGGGGTTTTAACACAGTCCCAGTGGTTTTTTACTAACCATACCAGTTTTGCTGCCAAAACCTACTGAAGTAGTCCCGTATAACAACGTTAATCACGACATGAATGACGTGAAACCACGACATGGCGGTCGCGGTTTTAAACACGTCATTCGGCGGAAAAAAAGCTGTTTCACCCCGTTAAATACATCGGTTGTATTTCGTATGATATCATATGAACTGTTGTGCATACATTTTCGTACGAACTGTTGTGCATATATTTTCTTATGATATCATACGCACCCGTTCATGAGAATGTGTTGACATACATTTTCGCTAAAAGCTTACTGTTTAAAACACTTAACAGTCATATAAACAGTCTCAATGTTTGCGCAGGTGGTTTTAGCAAAAATGCATGTGTTTGAGAAGTACTGAGCATATGACTGGATAAATGACACTTGGATTATACTGCATGAGTTGCGTAAGAGTTTATAAATGGATGTTTTTTTATATAGTTTTACTGTTGTTAAACGCGGGCCCTTATTACTTAAATTCATCAAGAATTTCTTCAATTTTTGGATTTTTCATTCACCGTGGAGGCATGCGAGAAAAACTAAGTTTTCTTCATATCTACCAAAGATATTCAGTTCAATATCAAATTAGATTAATAAACCAGCAAATATTCACATTTCAGAAGCTGGAAAGTGAATTTTTGCCATTTATTTCTTTATAAAGTCACTTAAACGACTGCTGATTAATTTTTTGTTGATCAACTAATCAATTAATGGATTAACTGTTTCAGCTCTACATGAAAGATCATTCTTGACCTTGGACCTAGGCCTATTAGATATGGAGTTTAGAATTATGTTATAATTTGACAAAACAATCCCAGCTCAAGCCACACTTACTTATACTTGTACTTTAACTTTATAAGGTAAAAACACGTGAGAAATCCTAAATCTGCTGTGGATGAAATTATGACAGATCCATCTCCATGACAACTGAGCAAACTCCCTCCACTGATGAAGACTGTGTGGTGTGGTTGAAAGCTCTGGAAATGTTTGCAGCATGAGTTAGGATTGTTTTTGTTTTTTTAAACCAATATCATAATATTATGATATTATATAACCAGTTCTATGTGCAGCTAGTCAAATGTAAAACAACTGGAGTATTTGTTGTGACTGTGGAGGATATTCTCTGGTAAATAATACAATTAGCCTACAGTAGAATATAAATGATTGATTATTGATTTCATTAGAGCAGGCATGTCCAAAGTCTGGCCCGGGGGCCATTTGCGGCCCTCGGACCGATTTTAAACGGCCCCCGGCTTGTCTCTCAAAATATATGTGGCCCGCCACACAATATTGATTAATCAAGCAAGTTCAATTTGCATTTTTTCTGTTCACCTTATGATAGGAGCATCATACAGTTTGTAGACGTGCACAAGTAAGGACTACGCACACAGAACTAATGTGTTTCTACAATTGGATTCTATGTGATATTTTTCTCAAATTACCCGTTTGACGTGAGAAGCAGCTAGCCCCCAGGTGTTTTCACATTATTGAATTTGGCCCCCATTACAAAAAAGTTCGGACACCCCTGCATTAGAGGTTCTCTGGTGGAGTGCACAAGTCACACACTGTAATCAGACTTTCTGCATGGCCATATTTTCAACTTTTAAGAGGGCATATGACCTGCTAAGATTCTTAAGTGACATGCAAATCAAGTAGGATAAGCTTTTGTAATCCAGTCACAGTCTTAAATCTGTTACTCACTGAAATATCTTGTTTTTTTTCTATTGTTGTCACAAGTTAAATCATATTTAATATTTTTATCACAATATTGTAAATCACCCCCAGCGTATATGGATAAACTTAAAAAAAAAAAGCAGCTGTGGATAAACTAATTGCTTCAAAGTGATAGCGTGTAATCTTTTTTTGGGTGAAGCCCATCTATCTTAGCACCGCCCTGATGGAGGGAGATGGGGTTGTGACGACGGATGAATGGAGTGACTTGCGGGAAGACGATTCCAGCAACTTCTCCGTAGCTCTAATTTGAACGCCTTTCATTGACTGCGGACGAGGAGGGGTGGGGGTGGTCTGAAAGGGTGGTGGTGGCGGGGGTTGTGGAGTATTGTGAGTTGAACAGCAGAGCCCCACTCTAGCTGAATGGGCATTGTCATCTGGATTTCTATGGCTAACCAAAATACTTTCTCCCGCCGTGGGGGTTTATGGATACACGGTGGGAACGGCATGCATTATTACGCACAGAGCTCTCCTGCCTCTGCACACCATCACAACACCGTTGTTTTGTTTAAGAACACACTTACTAACTAAAGAGTTCAGACAATATATTCAGTTTAATCTTAATAAAATGACATAATATTGCATCTTCATATACATGAATAATGAATCATTACATCAAACGTCAACAAACCAACAGAAAACAAAGTGTATTCCTAGAATTTCTGAAAAGAAAAGACTTCCTGCAGTGACAATGATGCAAAAAAACGTTGCAGGTGTTCAGTGCAGCCGAATAACGGACTGTAACATTTCATGTTGTGACCTACAGATCCCAGGATCTCCGGAATCTACAGGTCCAAAATTAGACTGCAAACTTCAAAGTCACCGCAACTTCTGAACAACACAAAAGCCTGTCCGAGATTTATTGGGGCTTTAACGTGTGTACACTTTTCTTCTTCGCTCTTTATTGCTATTGGACATTGTTGGAGTCCTCAACATGTCGGCGTAGTTCCACTAAAGGAAACGGGTCTTTGAATGTGTGGGAGTGCAATCATTCTCCGTTACTGTACAAGTTTGTGCTGACAATGCACATCAAGGCAAGTGGCAACAAGAACAGTGTATATATATTCGATGGCAACAGTTCCTCTAGAAATGAAAAACTTTGCAGTTACAACGGTAAACAATTCAAAATACTAATAATTTCGAAGACTTACAAAAGCAGGTACCTAACAAAGATACTCCTTTTTGTCGTGAGCTACCTCTTGTAGTTGATAGTCTTTTTTTAATCTCCTGTAGATACAAAAAGGATTTGTGAATTTGTGGTCCGAGCGTATTGAAGGGCCAGTGTAAAAAAAAACAGCACATGGGCTTCCATTGATTTTCGAAGTTCAGATTTCTAAAAAAAACAAAAAAAAAAAAAACTGCAGGTGCAAAGATAACGTCCGTCAAAAACAGTTTTTTAGAAGCTGCAGGTCACTTTTACGCACCGCCTGTTATGAGCCACATAACTACACATAATTCCTCTTGTCATAGTCCCCGTTCGGCGTGGCTCTCTTGGTCGGTGCGTATTTTGCAGAGTATCCAGAGTTCCCGCTGGAGGGACAGGAGCAGCACAGCAGCGCTCCTCCGATCAGCAGCAGCGCTGAGGCCGCCCAGCCGATGTAGAGCGCAGCGCCGATCTCCCTCTTCTTGGATGCGGGCACCTGCGGGTTGTAAAAGTCCGATATGATGTTGTTGGCCATCCAGCAGAGAGGCACCAGCACAAACAGACCACTGATGATGTAGATAACCCCACCGGCGTTCACCACCCGGGCTTTGACGTACTCAGCGCGGATACAGTTGGTGCACTGCGCCCCTGCAATCACAACCATGAGCCCCAGCACGCCCATCACAGAGGAGATGATGGTGAGCGCTCTGGCCGCCTGCAGGTCGTGGCTGAGCGCGAGGACGGAGTCGTGCACCTTGCACTGCATCTGGCCCGTACTCTGCACCACACACGACATCCACAAGCCGTCCCAGATTGTCTGAGCCACCACGATGTTGGCTTCGATGAAAGCCGTCACCTTCCACATGGGCAGCCCGCACGACACCATCACCAGGAGCGAGCCAATTACGCACAGCGATAGTCCCAGGATCTCCAGTCCGGCCGACACCATTTTCGCTCTTTACGTTCAGTCAAAGTCTGTCTGAAACTTTTCTAACTCTCCCCTAATCTATCTTCTTGAGAGCAAGGTGTATTCTGCTCTTTATCTCTTCGTTCTCGCCTCGGTGTACAGGAGCGTCAGTTAGTTAGTTGCGCATCACTCACCACATTTACACTGAGATGTAAGAGACAGCAGCCTGAGTCTCTTTGTTACTGAGGGGATGTGAAAACAACTGGAATCACACTAGCACCGGACCACGAATATCTGCGGGGTGGGGGTGTATGGACTCGAGGAGAAACTTTCCTCCAATCGGCTGTCGCCGCATCCTCAAGGGACCAATGAAAACGCAGGGAAGTTGTGAGGCTGAATAAAGCGGTCCAGAGCGCATTGTGCGTTTGAACAGTTATTTACAATGAATAGAGGGGAGCAGCAGAGGGGGTGTGGGCGCACGGGGGTGTTTTAAGGCTATGGGGCAGCTGAAATGCAGTGGTTGGGTGAATCACTGCACTTGTTATTGATTTTTCAGACATGGAGGCTAATGCCACTTGTCTGCGGTAGCCTATAATGGCCATTTCACGCCCATTGTGGTATCTATAAGGCTCCTAATTGTCTGTCTTAAAATGCCAGAAAAGGAAAGAAAATCTCATATTCATTTAAAATGTATTCACTTTAATTTGAAGTATTTTTCACAGCCTTATCTCAGTGTGTTTACAAGAGAGCCTGATCACACACACACACACACACACACACACACACACACACACACACACACACACACACATATATATATTAAGACTCCCTTTTTTGGAACAATTTACCATCACAGATTCACTAAATCTTCACTTAATCTTTATTTGATTCTTTAGATCAAGTTACTCTTGCTCTTTATTTTTATAGGCCTATGTATTAATTCATCGCAAGGATTTTTTTTGTTTGTTATGTATTTCTATCATGTTCTTTTGTTTGTCATTTGTTGTTTTTTATATTCTTTTATTTTTTGGGTAAGGTGGAGGGTTATGCACCACCCACAGTAAAGATTAAATTGTGAAATGTAGGCTAATGACTTGTCAGGAGGAGGACCCTTATTGCTAAATGCAATACATTTGTTCAAATGTAAGCTACAACAGAAATATCCCTTACCCTTGATGGTGTTTTTGTGCAACATATTTACATTTCTAAATAAAATCCACATAGCCTGTAAATGTACTCCAGGACATACTTTATGCCTAATGTATTTTTAATTTGAATATGTTTGCCTAAAGTGGCACAATCACAATGTCACCTAACAATAGGTCTACTTTGGTAGAGGTAAAAGTCTTGCATTCAAATTATTATTAAAGTTGTACTTTAGTATCAATCAATTAATTTAATTGATTTTAAATGATTGGTTTGCTATTGCGTATCCATCCATCATCTCTAACAATATTTTAAAACCTTATCATAAGCTGTGTATTGTATGCACACTCTTAATCTGTAAAGTAATGTGTGGCTGTCGAATGTAGGTTATTGGAATATAAAGTAGGCCTAGCCTATATCATCCTCTGAAAGTAGTGAAGTAGAATAAACTGGCATAACCTGGAAATATGGAAATACCAGGACCTAAACAGGAGCCTAACAATAACAGGCCTACTTACTGTACTTTTTTTTAAAAAACAGATTATAACACAATATAGGATATCCACTGGATTTAAATTGTTTATGGACACGTTTTGGACATATAGTGTATTCTGAAATATAATAAAACATAATTTGACCAACATAAAATGCATTTTTCTCTAAGCAAATTACAGCTTGGAAGCTGCCCATTTTAAATGGACAATTTATATAAAATAGTTTAGCCTACATTCATGATTTCCCACGAAGTTATGAGTCTTTAGGGGAAATACCCGTTACTGGGCGAATTGTGAAAGAAACTGTAACACTCAGGCAGCCATGTTGGATCTAACCAGCAATGCCATTGGTGCGGGTCAGCGTTGCTGACCGTTGAGCCGTAATGGCGTCAGTAGCCGTTGGTAATGAAAAGCTTCAGGGACGAGGGCGGACTCACTGGGGACGGTTTCCGGGTTTCCCTTACTGGGCTGGGACAGCGGCAAGAGGCAAAAAGCTCCCGTTGATTAACAATAATTCAAAGTTACGCTCAGGTAAGGCACTACTCCGTGGTTTGTTGTTGTTTTTGGTTGTTTTCACAAACTATTTTGATGAGTCAGAGCAGGGGGAAGAAGACACATCGGAGAGTCAGTTTGCTGGCAACATGACACCAGCCGCGGTAACAACTGTTGCTTGCTAAAGTTTGTCATGTAACGTTAACAAAGTTTCAGTGCTGTATTACACTGAAATTCGGTTTTATCAGACGAGTTTTTAAAAGAGGAAATCACAGTTCAAAGAGCTCCGCTATGTAACTGAGTACGTAGAAAGATAACGTTGTTGATGTTTGGTAAACTCAGTGAGTGTCTGTCAGACTGGGTGTGGTGGACATCAACTGTTACAGACACAGAGGCCTGTACACACGTTTCAATCTCCCCTGAAGCATTGATGATAATCTCCTTAAAATGTCCACGTAAATATGTCCTCCTCTTCAGATTTACACAACAATGATGATAGCCCAATACCTTTTTTTGAAAACACTCATAGCTTTTGATTTAATTCATTTGCTGTCCCTTTGTCCCAGTTAATAACTGCAGGGAAACTCTCTAATTAGGCTACATTTCAGTGGGCCTACATATAATAAGGGTACAAATCATATGCTTAACTAATGCATGATGATTTAATGCAGGATGGAGGCTATAATGAATTTCTGTTGCTCACCATTAACAAATGATCAAGTCACCCTACAGTTACTTTAAGTAGCCAAATTAGCTGGATTCCAGTTACACAAGTTTATTTCAGATCGATGCATTTGCTCAGCCTCCCTGCAAGCTGAACAGTACCTATTCTCATAGAAATATGAAGCTATTTTTTCTCAATTTCAGTCCATTTGCCTCTTAATTTGTCAATTGGCACCTGCTAGATGATTTTGGTTTGGTGCAGCAAAATGTAAATGTTTGCATGATGACCAGTTTGATAAAAGAAAAAAAAACCCTCATATTTCTGTGAGAATAGGTACTGTTAATTTGGTGGTATTTAAATGAATGTACTATCAAGTAACTGTGAATTAACATTCCTTAGTTGATAATCTATTAAGTGTGAACTAATCACATAAAGTCATAATAATTTGATAATTTGTTAATGGTGAAAAACAGGAATTCATGATATGTCCTGCATTGAATCATCAAGAGTCATGCATTAGTTAAACATCATTTAACTACATGATTTGTACCCTTATTATAAAGTGTTACCGGGAAACTCTACACTCGGGCCTACATATTCCTAAATCGGCACTATATACAATCTGCATCAGACGTGCCTTTCAAAGTACCAACTTCCAAATTTCCTGTAAAACCCACTTGTGTAGCATTCCAGAGCTCTGAAATGGCTTTCTAACATCCGATTAATTCTTGACCTTTGATTGTAAGGGCACATTTGAGCAAAATAAATTTTGTGTTTAGACAACTTCACAATAACAGTGGGAAACAATAACATAATTCTCATTATGTGTCTGTCTAAGATGTGGCGGGGGGCCACTATTGAAGAATTATCATCCATCTTTGCTTGTGTTTTTGGCTCAGTGAAAACATGCATATTTCACTTCCTTTCTTGCTGAGTGGTGAACACTATGGGCACCATGGCAGACTGTGTGAGCTGTAATCTCGGCTGGCAGCTGCACTTTACTTCAGAAACAACTTAGCTTTTTAGCTGTACACACAGAGAAGGACATTGACAACATCTCTTAGTACTGAAAGACATCTCAAGCCTCTGATCCAGCACTGTCACCACGCTCTGACCTTTCCCCTTCCTGTGACCTTGTCTCACAAACACTGGCCAGCACAGGAGCGCCAGGGAAGACATCTGACACTATAAACTACAAGGGGATGTTTCCTCCCATTTTGCACTGTGGTGTGAATGGAAAAAACAAAACTTGATTCACACTGACAGACCCAAGTGGACCTGAACTATTGTGTCAGAGGTTTGAATGATGGTGTTACACAGCAGGATACCTTTGTTCACTAGACTGTGTATAAATACTGGGTGAAGAAACGCATTCGAAATAACTTTGATCCCTACAAGTAAAGATTTCTTGTGATAACATTGTCATATTTGACATTTGATTTACTTTTTCCCACTGCATGGTGTATTCAGTCAAGTAAATATGTTTGCACTCACTAAATATAAGCATAGTGAGCCGGTGATGACCTCAATTTAGGGCTGTAACTAACGCAAGCTTATTTTTATAATTGAATAATCTGTCAACAATATATAGTGAAATTGTTCTTTTTCTGGAAATTGAACTGAGAAACATTTGATAAAATAACTGGATAGAGGAATGTCTGCTTCTGGCGAATCCAGCAAATTAAATACCTGACAAATCAAGGTAGACCATCACATTCACACTGATGTAAAAATGCAAATCCAAAATTGCTGTAAAACAGTCCTGCTCATTTTGCTCATTGATTTTCAACATTGCCCTTAATGGTGATGTTAAAGGGATGTATATACCTATTACTGTAGTGTATAGACACATTTCTTTTGCCTCGGAATATTGTGTTATTGTCAATTTTTTTTTTATATATCAATCGTTTTATATAATAAATTAACACAAAAATTGAAAAAATGTCCATCAAATTTCCAAGAGCATGAAGGTGGTATATTCAAATTCCTTGCTTTGTGTGACCAACAGCCCCAGAACCAAAGATATTAACTGCATGCATAACACAGAGAAGATCAATACTTCCTCACATTAAAGAAACCAGAACTAGAACTAATAATTGTTGGCATTTAATTTTCTGTTGATTGATTAATAGATTGAAATTTATATAATCAACTATAGGGATTTGTGTTGCGACACAGCACTTATTATTCAATCAGTAATTTATTTATTAGCAATATTCTCACATTCAAATAACCAAACATAATTATACAGATTCCATGGCCAGAAATGAGCATGGAGGTTAAAGAAGTGTATAACCTGCACCTTTAACCGCACCTAGAGTGGGACATTTAAAATGTAAACATCTACCAGCCATTGACACATAAATGTGCAAATTCGCCAGCCACTCAATCGTAAATCATTATTTTGTATCTGAAATCTATCAGCCACTTTCATATTTTACCAGCATTTGGCTGGTGGAGGTGCTAATTTTGGACCCTGACCGCACCACAGTGTTAGTTTCACAATTAATCATTATCATCAATATAGGCCTAGAACCTTTTTTTCCCACCGAAACCTCATTGTACTGTACAGCAGCTGTGTGAGTAGCTCACTGTTAGGATAACATTTTGTTTTTAGTCATTTCCTCTCCTGTCCCCAATCATCATAAACGGTCCATCCTGTACTTTAAACTCTGTGTGTGTGTGTGTGTGTGTGTGTGTGTGTGTGTGTGTGTGTGTGTGTGTGTGTGTGTGTGTGTGTGTGTGTGTGTAAGGCTTTTTCATTCCGCTTATTGTGGCTTTTTTAATTCTCTCTGGGCTCCTATTACAGTGTTTCTAAAACCACGGCTTACAAACAGTATCATATCTTTATTACTGTTGCCCACCACCACTACCTTTGGCCCCCAAGGGCTACTTATTACAGTCAAGCCCCCCTGTTTGTGTTGTTGTGTTTTTATATACTGTGCCAAACATCATTTTATTATGCTCAGTAGCTTTGGGGTCCCTGTTGCTGTGATCAGTTGCCAGTAAATTACCACTTTTGTTGTTGTGCCACTGAGTTCACTAAATCTCTACGGTGTGAAATTATTGTTTCAGTGTTTACAATAAGAGCAGAAAGACTTTAATCCACGGAGAGTGGGTGTGCGGACCCTTGACACTGCCTGTCAGGAAGGTGAATAGTTCTACCAGCACTGCTGCCCCTTCATGGCGTCACTCCAACCAATAAATCAACTATAAATGCATTACATGCCAAGAACTTTGGCTTTACTAAGGTGGCATTTTTCCTTTTTGGCTCAAACTTCTAATCTCCCCCACGTCTGGCCCGTTGATAGCTGTGTGTATGTGTGTGTAAGCAGCTCAGCAGCCCGGCCGATTAAATGGCCATTATTAAGAGCGTATTATTGAAGTGTGCCTCCTGCCTGTCTGTCCTGTAGTGTTGTCTTTGTGATATTACAACTGCGATATTGGAACGGTTTAATTAATCTGCTGCCGGACTAATGCTGGTTCCCACCGAGCCTGTCGAGGAATAACACTTGGGGTGGGTGTGTGAAACATGGATACGCCTGTGTGGGCCGCTACATTAAATTAGATGTTCATTAACAATGAAAGCACATTTATTATAGTCTTTGTTGTGTTTTTAGGGCTGAAACTAATGATTAAGCATGCTGGTGTTGTGGCTCTAGGGAGGGTCAGTCCACCACTTTGCTTCTGACTTGCTTTTTAGCGCCACCACGAAGTTGTCATTTTTATTTTCTTAGTGAAATGTCTCAACAACTACTGGACGGGTTGCTATGAAATGTGCTACAGAATATCCATGGTACCCAGAAATTGAATCCTAATGACTTTTGTGATTCCGTAACTTTTCCTCACGCCACCAGCAGTGTCTCAACACAACAATATCTCAACACCTACTAAGTGGATTGGCACATACACAGATTCAAATTCCCCAGAGGATGTATCTTAATGACTTTGGTGATCTTCTGAATTTTCCTCTGAGCAGTTTGTTTTCGGGATAACAGGCAGTCTCCTTGCTAACGGCTAATCACAGACCGATAGCCAATGGGTTCTGAGATTGGCTAACAGCTAGCTCGCTAGCACTGGCTGCAGCAAGCTGGCTTTTCCCCTGGTTTATTGTTATTTTTTTCTATATAGCGACTTTGATCGTTGATCAACAACATAATATAATTGTTTGCCTAACTGGCCATATGATTTGGGCTCCTAATAGGTAAAAATCAATACGGTATTCTTATTTTAAGCTTTTAAATGGGCAAAGACCTCAGAATTTTTATTTACTACCATTCAAATTAGGACTGCATTCACCTAAAAAGGGGCGGGGACGTGACACAGGGGCAATGTACCCGGATGTGTGGCTCTCATTTATATTCCGCCATTGACAGGCAACCAAATGTAAAGGACCGTTACCTTGAATAAAATTACAGATTTCTCTGGGTTTGTTTTGGAAACATTTGGGATAATGCAAGTACACAACTCAACAAAATATATAATATATGTCTAGTTGTTTTCTATAGGCATTTTAACGTTGAAAATGTACATGTTATACCTTTAACTGGGTTAACCTTTTGACCTCTGCGGACCTGGCACCCCTCCACGCTATATTATTGCCGTCTCCCCTTACTATCCTGACGTGTGTTCGGACCTGAATGTGGTCAGGGGTGAGGCACGTGTTCTCCCTCCTCCCCATTGCTGAGCTGCCCTGTATAGGAAAGGCTTCAGGAACCAGAGGGATAAACAGCCATTGTTCTCCCTGCGGGCTCGGTGAAACCACCCTGTCAGTATGAGAGATCTCTGCCCACTTTCATGTAGATACAGAGGGCCCCCCGACTACCATCTAATAGATTTAACAGTGTGAAATCGTTCCCCAAATGTCCACAACTGTGCGTTTGTCGCATGCCAATGGAGAAAGGTCAATCCAGATTCCCATGCCACCTCTTTTCCCCCCAACTAACATTACATAAGCAGAGTGCATCTCCGTTTGGCAGCGCACGGCAGCCTGCCTCTTTCTAATGCTTATCACACTCCACCTGTCAAGGGCCAGTGTGTTGGTGATAAAATGGAGCCTGTTCTTCCTGCTCAGTCATTATGTAGCTAATTTATCAAGCGGGCTTGTTGCTCTGTCGTCTGCTCAGGGTCATAGAGTGGGGCAGGAGCACGGGCTATATGAGACAGTTTAATGGGAGTCTGGGAACACACTTGTTGCCCAGCGCTCTTAATCTCTGCTCCTTCCTTGTGTGATAGCATTAAAGAACAGTGTAGTCGTCAATGTGGACGCAATGTACAGAGTTGTGTTTTGTGATTCCTGCTTGAGAAAAATAAGCCACATGAAGATAATTCTAATGAAGATTTGTGATGTAAAGATAACTGTGGGTCTTTATTACCTGTCTTCTTGCTATCTTATGGCTATATGGATGTCTTGTGAAGTCTAATTTAAGGTGGGTGATACAACGATACCAAGAGATTTTGCATAGCGTTCTACCATTGCACCTATCCTGCTAGTATTTCTGGGTTTATGAGGATATTCAATATTGCAAATCATTTCGCAGAACAACTTTCATGTTAATAGTTGATTTTTATGCCTCTGTACCAGCGACAGCCGTGGCCAGAGGAATTATGTTTGTCGGGATGTTTGTGTATCCCGTTCTTGTGAACACGATACAGTATCTCAGGAATGCCTGGAGGGAATTTATTTTTTAGTTATCAAGTATTTATTCAAATTAAAGCACAACTGGAGGGAATTTCTTCAAATTTGGTACAAACGTTCACTTGGACTCAAGGATGAGCTGATTCGATTTTGGTGGTCAAAGGTCAAGGTCACTGTGACCTCCCAAAACACGTTTTGGGCCAAAACTGAATAATTTATATGCTAATTAGACAGTATGTCTAATAGGATAAAATGATGACGCAATTACATTTTATATCCAAAAGGACAAAGGTCACCTTCACTGTGACATCATAATGTTCTGTAAAAACACTTTTCTGGCCGTTATTCAACACCATAAATCAGAGGGGGAGACATTTGGTCAGATACTGAATTGGTGTCTGATACTAATCTGGGTGCCCACCTTGAAACTGCAGTGATTGTTTAGATCATCTGTGCTGCCGGGTTGAAAATGTGTGTGAAGCATCCACGTTTTGCCAAAAAAAATACACTTAGGTTAATACCTTTTTATTAAATTCCTTCAAAGTCTTCACTACATGTATTATATGAGTCTGGACAGACATGGATGTCACCCGCAACTTGACTTGTTGGCGGAGGCATACAACCGCGAGGCAGTAAATCTAGTTTTATCCATGAAATAAAGTCACCAAAGAAATGTATTGAATCATGACATACACTGCCATTCAAAAGTTTGGAATCGCCTGCCAGTAAAAAAAGCTTGATAAAATCTTGAGTGAATTCTTGAGAAAGATTTTAATCAAGATGCCTGGAAGAAGTGTTTTGCTGCTAGTAGGGGGGGAAGTTACTCCAAACTGTTTTTGGGTGATTTATCTGATTTCATTCTCTTCTATATCTATATTTTTTCCCACCAGCAGGCTTATCAGACACCCAGTGACCAGCAGCGATGTCGCAGTCTGGAGAGAAAGGGAAGGTGAGTAACGGGCTGAAAATTTCCCCACATTCCAATTTTTACACTGAACTATGACAGATCCACAGAGTATTCAGGAGGGGTTTCTAATAAGCCGGTGTTGATTAACGCTCATGCTACTTGTAATCTCATGCACACACACTTGCACAGGCATCCAGAGAGGATATCCTGTATGTGTAAGTGTTTCATGGTTGGGCTTTATTGCCCGTTGGAATTTCTCAATGATATGATTCATCATCAATCTCACTCTTATACACTCACTTGCACCTTTACACACCTCATAAAATTATGAAAAATGTCAGTGAGTAAAAGAAATGAGTAATAAAACACCACATAACACTAAAATATCATAATTACTGTCCCCTTTAACTTGATTCATTACATTATTTTATGACTAGTTCAGTACTTCCTTATTATTTGCAGTTTCTGAGCCATTTTGAACAATTTGTCTTTTTTTGTGCTCTACAGTTCCCAGATGCAACAGGATATGTAGGGTTTGCCAACCTCCCCAATCAAGTGCACAGAAAATCAGTGAAAAAAGGGTTTGAATTTACCCTTATGGTTGTAGGTGAGTGATCACTCTTTTCTTTTAATGTAGACTATATGATTTATTTAAAGAACAGAGATTTATTTTACATGCTCTTTGTTTCTCAGGGGAGTCTGGTTTGGGCAAATCAACACTTATAAACAGCCTGTTTCTCACTGATCTCTACCCTGAACGCTACATCCCTGGTGCTGCAGGTATACTCCCCAGTACACACACATACACATACACATACACAAATATGCACACTGTAATAATAGAGAAATGTCTGCTGCAATGTCTCCAGCAGCGCATTATTTCAAGAGGAATGCTGGGAATGCCTTAGTCTCAAAATATGACCCTGCCCTTCTTATGACTTGACTTAGATTAGGACTTGTTCTGGCTTGAAAACAATTATCCCTCCCTGGCCTGTTTGTGCAGATAAGAAAAAGTAAGTAAGTCTTTTAGATGACAAAACCCATGATTTAATTTTTTAAGGGGTATCCGCCTTCTTGAAGCCTGTGGTTGTGGCAGCTGTGAAAGCACGTAGCTCAGGCAGGAATTTAAGGATAATAATGTTCCACTTGGGTACCGAGGTGTCTCCTCTGTTATGCCACCCATCAATTATGCTTGTTCTTCCACTTTACAGAGAAGATTGAGAGGACAGTGCAGATTGAGGCATCGACTGTGGAGATCGAGGAGAGAGGAGTAAAGCTTCGCCTCACCGTGGTCGACACCCCTGGATACGGCGACGCCATCAACAGCCAGGACTGGTGTGTTTATGTGCCGTGGAGGAGTAGGGAGTGATAACAACTTGGGACAGGTTTCCTGTCCAGCATGCTCTCCCATCCTTCCCTCCTGTCCTCAACTAACTCCCTTTCTCAAGTTTCATCCCGAACTCCCTATTTCCTACCTCTCCTCCCTCTGCATTCCCTGTGTCTAGATTTCCTTTCCTTGGAGCCACAAAGCTCCACACACGTAAACTCTTTTCCTACTCCTGACGCCAGTTAGCTCTGTGTATGTGTGTGAAAATGTGTGTGTGTGCGCACGTGCATGCGTGTGTGAGATCTATTTCTTGTTGATTGTCCTGGCATAGCTGTACTTTTACACTCCTGGACCCAACTGCAAAGTTGATGAAATAACAGAAAAACTTGTCCTTATCGTTCTCTCTGCTGAATGTGCCTGTTGTCACCTTCTCAATAATTAGATAAATAATGTAGGGCTGTCCTCAATTAAAGACATTCTTAGTCCACGAGATGTGCTCATAAGTTTCTTGGAAATAAGCCATTCAGCATGAAAAAAGCATACAAAATGACTTAATTGACTAAAGAAATCTTAACCAAGACCAAAGCAACCGATTAGTCGACTAATCGATTAATCATGTGTTCACACCCGACGTGAATAAATGAATCTACTCGCTTAATTCACACGAGGTTGGACGCTGGAATCTTTTGTTTTGACTCGCTTCATTTGCGCGATTACTTGCGTCGCTTGCCGTGGAAGTTCAGATTTTTCAACTCAAGCGAATGAGTGTCATTCACGTCATCGCACCGTATCGTTCGCGTCGCCTGGCCGGAAATCGCGTCCAATCGGGCAGCCCTAAAATAAATCAATCAGTGATGTATCTCCTGACATATAAAACCACACACCGAGTCACTGTGTGAGTCCAAAACTATACAGTCACAGTTTCTAAGATCCTCTTAGACTTATTACTTGAAACGTACTTACAATTTACTTTCCTTGAAGTCATTCCCAGTGTTGATGTTAAAATAGTGTTTGCATGGTTATTTGGTGTGATTAAGGAGGCTTACGTCTGTGTCTCTGATGTCAGCTTCAAGACCATCATCCAGTACATCGACAATCAGTTTGAGCGATACCTCCACGATGAGAGCGGCCTGAACCGAAGACACATCGTGGACAACAGGGTGCACTGCTGCTTCTACTTCATATCTCCATTTGGACACGGGTAAACATACACACTCTTACACTCTCTGAAGTTCATCAACTTTGACTTTTTGTTTTGCACAGGACACGAACAGCTCTCCTGGGTGAATGTCTGTGTTTGTTTGGCCCAACATTGATCTTGGCACGGTCTGTCTCTGCACACCTTTCCTCCTCCCCCTACCATGCCCACAACACACACATGCGAGGTTATCATCAGTCATCACCCACTGACCTAGATGTGCTTGTTGCAGCTTAGCGAGTAAAAACCATGAGTAAAAACATACGTTGTTTGAGAGTTTCTTCAGTAGGAGAGATAAAAGACCTAATGATAATGATAACGTAGCGAGAGCAGAGGCCGACACTGCAAAAAAGAGAGTTTCCATCAATAGGAAATACCATATCTCCTATTGAAGGAAGCTCTCGTTACTGCGTATTTCAAATACGAGTCAAATCTACAGTACAAAGTCATACCTGAAATATGGATTTATTGCGACCGGTGACTCGCATGCTCCAAGCCCCCCCTGTGTGATATGGTCGTATCCTCTGTTTTCCACTGTGTCCTAATTGTTCTTTGTCTTCTTCATGATCTTTGCTAGTCTAAAGCCTCTGGATGTGGAGTTCATGAAGGCTATCCACAGCAAAGTCAACATAGTCCCAGTCATCGCCAAGGCAGACACACTGACACTGAGGGAGAGGGACCGCCTGAAGAGGAGGGTGCGTTTGATTTTGAATTTTGACCTATAGCTGTTCTATATACAGTGTATGTAATCATCTTTCCCCTAGATTTGATTCTTGGCACAAGGAAACAGCTGGATTGTCTCAGCAGGATGCTGGGGACTTTTGAAGTGTGTTATGTGTTTGCTTTTGTCCCGTCTACAGTTATATGGTTTAGCCATTAATTCACTGATTAATACACTAATAATAGCAAAATCACTTATCCGTCCTTATTGGCAGCCTGGTTTGTGAGACATCCGTGTGTTCATGTGAGAAAGCACGTGTACTTCCCCGTGTAATTACAGTGATTTATGGCTTACATTTTGTGTTCTTGATGATACCGCCAGATTGTTTAAAAGTAAAGGGAGCGACGACATAAGAGAGGAAACATTAAAAGCAACACGTAGAAGAGTGTTGCATATGATGTAGAGGCAACACATCTCATCCAGTCTCAACCCATCCCAGATACTTCCTGTTGGAAGTGACCCAAGTGCCTGCCTGCCTGCCTGCACGCTCCTCGGCTTCCTGCTGTCCAGAGGCGGAAAGATACAGTAGTCCAATACAACACATACACATCACTGCAACATGTAGTGCTGATAACCTCTACTGTACTTTATTCTACTCTACTCTACTTTACGCTACTCTACTCTACTCTACTCTACTCTACTCTACTCTACTCTACTCTACTCTACTCTACTCTACTCTACTCTACTCTACTTTACTCTACTCTACTCTACTCTAAATATCGGCTTCTGCCATCTGTGAATCTCATCTTATTTGCCGATATGCCGATTGCAGTCAACAAGGCGAATATCAGCTGATATATTGGTGCATCCCTACTCTACTCTACTCTACTCTACTCACCTAAAAACTTTGAGAATTAAATGTAAAGAAATTCATGGCTAACACTTGAGATTGCCATGCTTGTTCTGTACTTTATGTCTGGATCAGAATAGATCTGAGACAATTAGTCAGTCAGGTCTCTCAATCAAAACAATAATCAAAGACAGAGTTTGGTGACTTCGTAGCGTGGGATCATGGGAGTTGTTGTCTTCACCACCATTGCTGTCATTGCAATCAGTTTCTCCCGGTTAGGAGTACTTGAGTGTTCATCATTCAGGAGTTTTTTAGCGGGGCTTTTTCGCCTTTTATTGATAGTACAGCTAAAGATTGACAGGAAAGGGGTGAGAGAGAGGGGATGACATGCAGCAAAGGGCCGATGTGGCAAGGACTTTAGCCTATGTACATGGGGCACATGCTACACCAGGTGAGCCACCAGGGCACCCCGTTCAAGAGGTTGTTACTGGGAGCCAAATTATCTGCAGAGGTCTCTTCCTCTCCAAAAGAAACAGACCAGGTGATTAAAACCGGTAAAAACACTGAATAAAGCAGTTTCACGTTATAAATCAGTGTTTCTCCCTCGGATACAGGACGTCCAGGAGGGGCTGCAAGCCGAGCTGCCGCTAATGTTTGTTCAGCCTGTTTCTCTGCTAACTTAGACATCTCATGACTAAAATCCTTCATCGGGTTTAAATATATTTAAAAACGACCAAGATTCTAAAAAGTGTATCGTAAAAATGTGGCATAAAACTGGATAAAAAGTCAATTCATGACAACGCTGATGCATGCACAAAGGGGATATGATGCCATTGACAGGCGACCAAATATAAAATTACAGATTTCTCTGGGTTTGAACAATGTTGGAAACATTAAGGCTAATGTAAGTACACAACTCAACAAAATGTATAACATAGGTCTAGTTATTGTTAGACACTTCAATGCGGAAAAGTTACGTTTTATATATAAGTATTTGAGTCATTTTTCAAGCAAAAATGGTTTTGATATAAATGGAATATCTTTGGGTATCAGAACAACATTTGTTGAGCATTTTTCAGAGTTTCTTGACATTTTACAGGCAAACAATTACTCAAGAAAGTAACCATCAGACTAACTGATAATGGAAAATAACCATTAGTTGCAGTCCCATTTCAGAAAAAATGCAGGCAGTGTGTAGGCTGTTGTTGCAAATTACTTTTTTCATTACTGTTTTTAATTGGAAGTCAGCCTGTCTCCCCACCTGCCCGTTCGTGGCCAGACCTCCCACCTGCCTCTCATTCAGGTCTCGGAGCCGGTGGTCTGGCAGGGCGTCCGGCTGACCGGAGTCCAGCTCAGCTCTGTTCTCTGTTCAGCAGCCAGTCTGCTTTGTTCGAGGCTCCCACAGTCAGATTGCTCCAAATTGCTGATGCAGCATCTTAGGGAGACAGGGTCACAGTTTCAGGATGCACGCAGTCTTTCTTTCTGAATTTCCTAAGACAACAAGATTCCACATGTGCTTTATTCGAACAATACACTCAGTAACTCCACGTATTCTGTATTTTTGCTCCAGCATCAAAGGTGAAATTCTTCCATTGCGTTGTCCTTAAAGGACCTGCCAGCTGAACTGTGCTCTGAAGAGTTGTTTTGTATTTTGACTTTCCTCTGGCACTTAAGATGAACAAAACCATGTTTCCTGCCACTATCGACCCCCGCCCCAATGTACAGAAAACCCCGAAGCTTGTTGGCTCTCTGATCCAGCTGGCAGCATGCATTAGGTCAGCCGTCGTGATTGCAGTTATAGACATAGATCTTGTTTAATTCTGCTCATGTTTTGCTTTTCATTCAAATCACTGATAGACATCAGATACTGTAAAAACATAGCCAATAGTGGCGGAGTGGGAAATGATAAAAGTGAGGCAGCGGAAATACTGTAACATTATCGCTTTGATCTGACCTTGTTACTGCTGAACTGTCCTCAACACTATCTGTCCAGCAGAGTTTGTTCACATGCTCCGCTAAGTGTGCCCTTAACAGACATTTCCCGCTGTACACTCAGGAGCTGCTGAGTTCAACAAAATGGACAAACTCACGCACACATGCCCACACACACACGCACACACCACACAAATCCATGCGTTTTGTAATTCAAGCCATGAGGAAAACATGCTTATTTCTAAACTACCTTCATACAAGTTTGTTGAAAGTTGAAAAGTTTGGATTTAGTTTGACTGGTATTTAATGATAGTGAGTTCCTGGACAAGCCATTATTGTCAGGAAATACAGAGGGTTAATTGAGCTATCTGCTCCACATTTAGAAACAGCACCATGTGTCCCTAAAGAGGGCATAATTATCTCTTTTTTTGGGCATATACAACTTTTATCTTCATCTCAATTTGTAAAACTAAGTATGCTGCAGTGGAGCTTCTGTGCAGTCTGCTTGTGTTTGGGAAAGTTTTCAGCAGTGTATTTCAAATCTAACCAGCAGTAGCCCGGCATTTATATTCATATAATTAATATGATTATTCCTGGCTTTTGAAAACCTATTTTGCTTTAACAGGCAATGGGATTAAGAGACACAATTTATTTAATATTTACCATGTATATCCTCAAATTTTTTGAATGTTCTTTTACATGCAAATGTGTTTAAAACAAATACCAGGACAGGGAGCAATGCATGCAGCAGGAAAAATCACTT
The DNA here is from genome assembly GCA_028570985.1 of Heterobranchus longifilis. NCBI lineage: Eukaryota > Metazoa > Chordata > Actinopteri > Siluriformes > Clariidae > Heterobranchus > Heterobranchus longifilis. The sequence goes on from JAOVVB010072463.1 coordinate 20,821, forward strand.
CTCATATTATTAGCTTCTTTGTCCCAAAATGACGGTATGAAACTGTACTGGTCTTCCAGTTCGTAAGTTCAAAGTTGAACTATTAAATAAGTTGTTTTTCACAGCTGAACAGCAGACTGTGTAAAATCTAGACACAGGTACACAGTAGAAATTGTGACTATTAAAGAAAAATAGCTGCGTCTTATCATTAAACGGGTTTCTACATTTTCACTTAATATATTTAAATTATTCCAGGACTTAAAAAAATGCACCTGATTTATCACAGTAGTCTGGTTTCTTGTGTGCTTGTAAATGTAGTCATTGTAAATGGTAAGTGTCACAGTAACGCTCATTCATCTCTTTAAGTGTCTCTCAGGAGAACAAATGTATCTGACTCGCGTATTTGTTGGTTCGATCAGATTAGCTGAAGTGGCTCTTAGGTGTACGTGCCCGAGTCCTTCCCTACAGTCCGGTACAGTGTAGCGCGGCACCAGACCTTCCTTTGAGGTCAGAGCGCCGGCAGCCAAGAACCTGCCACAAAGCCGAGTGCTGAAGAATGATTGATAACCCCCAGCGTTTCTCCCACAGTGTTTATTAGTTTGTTTTTTTGCAGGGTACTTTCTCACCGTTTGGAGCCATTTGTCTCTCAGTAAATGAGTGCCCCCCCCACCCCCCTTCTCTCTCTCATGGCTCATCCAGTCCTTTCTCTTATTATTAGGGGGAAACAGCTTGTACAGAACAATATCAGTTTCCTGTAATGTGTCAAAACGGTTCCACTGACGAGACACAACCTGCTGCCCTGCGCAACAAGGTTAACAAACTTCCCATCATTCAGCTTTCATCTCCTTAGTTCTGCTTGCCTCTCGCTCAGTCCTTCCTCTCCTGGCAGTGCCTCACTCTGCTACTTTCTTCCTCTGCGTCTTTGTGTCCTCTTTTTTTTAATTTGCTCTAATGCCAATTTCCTTCACCGGGGTCGCTGTGGTCTGTAGCTCATAAGTTGCCCTGAGGAGGGTATATTGAGGGCCTGATCCTCTCAGTCTGGGACCTTACAGTCATATCCTGTGCAGGGCTTTAGTCTCAAACTGCTTCACTGGCTGTTTTCTGTTTGAACATAGACGACCATACACAGCTGGTTTAGACTGGAATCCTGATGGAAGCATAAACATACAAATGCCTACTTTTTTCTGAACAGAAGAGTGCTTTTGTGTCTGTTTCTTCATATGCTACAGCTGGAACAATTAATCAATTCGTCAATTGGCAGAAAATTAATCTAAAAAGTTGAATTTTATAAGTTATATTTGCACAATTTATTTATTTTAGTTTGCTGCCATTAGATATTTACACAGCTAAAAGCTATATTTAGCATCACAAAAAGTGTTATCTGTGGCGATTGCGAACATTCAGCTTAGCTGTGTTGCCAGATCTCGCGAGATTTTGTTGCTGAGACAGAAAAAAAGTTAATTTTCTCCGGATCTGTCCATCTGATGGACCCGTGTAGGCTGAGTCCTGTAGCAGCCCAGGTTCGAATCCAACCTGTGGTCCTTTGCTGTGTGTCATCCCCTCTCTCCCCCCTTTCCTTTCAGTCTTCAAGCTGTAGTATAAAGGCAAAATGGCCCAAAAAAAAACAACAACAAAAAAACAATACTCAATGCCTTTTTCAATAAGACAGCAAAAAAGGGAAAATATCGGATAATTCTTTTCTTTCTTTCTTTTTTTTAAATTAACAACCTGCACACAGTGCTGGTACAGAACAAGTCACACATACCAACACACAGTTGATTTTCTTCCCCGTTGTTTCATCTGTGCATTGTCAATCTGCTTTTTTCATAGCTTTGGTACACGTCGTATTGAAAAGGTATCAAAGTATTGATACTTTTGATAACCTTAATCTGAATGTCTTCAGACAGTTCAGTCAGAAAGAAACTAGAAAAATCTAAAGACAAAACTTTGAGTTTTAGGAAAATGTGGCATAATTAATTGAGAAAATAATCAACATATTAATTGCTAATCAAAAGAATCATTAGTTGCACCCTTACTTGATTTAAATTTTGAAAATAACTTTATTTAATTACTTTATTTCAGATGGTAAAAATGTGTACAAATACATACTGCGGTCAGCAGTAATGTAATGTGTAAGAAATTAGTTTTAAAAATGCACAAAAACATTGGTATGGTTGCCTTTCTGATAAAATAAGTTGTAAGAAAGTTGTATTTAACCCTTTTAATTATGACTAAAGGTTAGCAGAATCCGACCAGAAGCATTTTTGCCACAGACCTCACCCCCAATCTATGTGATATCTCTTTTTTTTTCTTTTGTATGAAGTCAGTTCTGAGGTCAGTGATGGCGAGAGAACCCAGCTCCTCCTCTGTTCTCGTGCACGGCTGCAGACAATAGTCCAGCCCTTCTTCCTCCCTCCACTCCCCCTTCTGTTTCTTCCTCATCTCCTCTCCTTACTTGTCCTTCCTCATCCATCTCTGCTCTCTGTCTCCCATGCAGAACCCTCCCTCCCTCACGTTTGTTCCATCAGCTGCCATATTTCACCCCCGGCCGAGGCACAGTTTTCCCGTCATTGTCTGACTCGTTGTCTTCTCCCCCAGCCGCCCCACCGTACACCCCCCCGCTGTGTGAACCTGCTTTACAGCCCCGCGGGGACACATTATCAGTGCCGGACTGCCTGTAGCGGCCTGTATTGTCACCAGGTTTTCTTAAATAGCAATAACAGAAAGTGAGTTTTAAGGTGAACTTCAGCAGTTGAGCTGAGGCAGCTGATCAATGATGTGTAATTATGAGGCCTACACCTAATGATTATTTTCATTGTCAACTGCTCTGTCAATTATTTTCTTGATTAATCAATTAGTTGTTTGGTCTATAAAATGGTGAAAATTTTCGATCAGTGTTTCCCAAAGCCCAAGATGATGTCCTCAGATGTCTTGTTTTGTCCACAACTCAAAGATAATCAGTTTACTGTCATAAAGGAGCAAAGAAACCAGAACATATTCACATTTAAGAAGCTGGAATCAGAGATTTTTAACTTTTTTTTTCTTAAAAAATGACTCTAAGCGATTAATGGATTCTCAAAATAGTTGACAATTAATTTAATAGTTGGCAACTAATCGGTTAATCAATTAATCTTTGTAGCTCTGCTAGGCAGGCGCCCCATGCATAAAGGTTAGAGTGGTGATTACTTCACTTCGCCTGTGCATGTGCGTGCGCGTGCATACATGCGTGTGCGTGTGTGTGTGTGTGTGTGTGTGTGCGCGTATGCATGTATGAGTTAGTGTATGAGTCCCTGGTCAGTTCATGCCCAGTCCTTTTCCTGCCAGTGTTTCAAACACGGGGATATATTTATTTTTCTGCCCTCCAGCGGTCATCGAGCCAGGGCATGCTCCACGTCTCTGCAGATTTTAAAACAATAAATATGCGTTTTTCCCTCATGGAGCGAGCAGCTCTATTACACACAATCATCTGTTCTCGAGTGAACAAAGTTCAAGCTACTGTGTGAAAACAGCAGGTTTCCTTGTTAGAGGGCCAACCTGAAAAGATGGTTTCCGGACTTTGCTGTGCTGCTAATGAGTCACTTTTTGTCGTTGAGACCCTTTTGATTACCGGACCAAGTCACAAAACCCTGATGTGTGGCTGAAATACTAAACTCGCACTGTCCCCTTGTAAATCTGACTTAGACAAGATTACATGAATAGCTCGATTGTTCCTCCCCGTGCTCTTTGATCAGAGGGAGAGGTGGGTGGTCTTAACTGTACTAATACTCAGCCCAGACAATAGAGCTGTGGGTGTGTGTGCGTGCAAGTGTGTTGATCACCATAACTCATATGATGCCTTCACGTTGCCATGGTTGTGGTGACTTCCTCTGTACTTCCCATCAGTGCCTCCTAATAGAACAAATCCAGCTGTTTTCGCCCGGTCTGTTCCAGTCTGGACCGTCCACTCGCTCTCAGACTCTGACCCAGTAGATCTGGAATGTGTTTCTGTGTCTTTAATCCTGTTAACAGAAAGGTATTGTTTTCCTGGTGGTGCTGCTGCTGCTGCCTGTCAGAGTCTGTACTGTATGAGTACTTTTATGATATTTGAACAATCAGAGGGATTTGCTGTATAGATGGTCTGAAGGTTATCCTCCATCTCTGGTGATCCACTGGCCTCCTGGAGCCACAAAGCTCTGCACACGTAAACTCTTTTCCTACTCCTGACGCCAGATTAGACCTGTTCATAAAGTGAGGCAACAGTTCGCTATGTGTATGTGAAAGTGTGTGTGTGTGTGTGTGTGTGTGTTTGTGTGTGTGTTTGTGTAGGAGACAGACTGGTATGAGGTCTAAATCCCTCCAACCCCCCCTAGATCAGGTATTGTTGGGGCTCCCTCACCCCCTCAGACTCCCTGCAGGCAGGAGAGAGTCGGTTAGTTGAAAGGCGTTTCCTGGAAAGAGAGAAGCATTTGTTCTCATGTGTCTTAAGGTTAGCAAATTAAGTTTGAAAACTAAAGAATAGTAGTAGGAATCTGCTTTTTTCTTTTTATGCTGCCAAACCTCTGTCGTTGTAATTGAGATATGTAATATGTGTTGTTTGAAATATTAATTACAGTGACGCACAGCTCAGCACTCTTCACTCAGAGCAAATATTTAGATTTCTTTGCACATTCACGTAAAAGCCACATTGATGCCTCATTTGATGCCTTTTTTAAACTGTCTATTTTTGTTGGCAGAAGATGGTGGAGATGCCGGTACTCATCACAGTATTTATTTTTCTTTATCAAAAAGTGTGTTGGCCCTTTATTTTATTTGGGAAGAGAACATATCTGTGCTTGTCCTACTCTCATATATTTTATTGGCAGGACAGTTGGAAGGTTTGCTCTGAACTGAGACAGACTGATGCTGCATTAGATAATAGGCTTTAAATGTTAACAGCAAATATGAAGCTTTTTAAAAATGTTTGCATTCTACTGTGAACGAAACTGTTTTTAGTACCGCCGCCCACCAAGGAGGTTATGTTTTCTATTCGGTTTGTTTGCCAGCAGGATTACGGAAAAACTACTGGCCCAATTTTCATGAAACCTGGTGGGAGGGCGTAGCATGGGCCAAGGAAGAACCTATTACATTTTGGAGCGGATCCAAATCACATGGCGGATACTCAAATTATTTTTGCGAGATGGGGCATGGCCTTGGCGGAGGTCTGCGCTCTCAGAGTGCTCTTCTAGTTTAAATTATTTTCCTACTTGTTTTCACACTGCTCCAAAACCAAATGTACGAGATGGAAACATGAAGTTTCCCTCTGAATATTTGTTTAGCTGGTGTGATAAGCCACTCAGCCATACCTGACGTATCTCATCTTGTGATACTGAAAATGATGAACTAAAATATGCTTCTCTAGTTTAACCCCTTTCATGCAAAATTCTCACCTTGATTGTAACTTTTTATTACTATTGAATACTGCCTGTTGCATATGGTTACATATCACCTCCAGTTAGCTCTTTCCACTGAAGTGCAGAGATTTCTGTAAATAAAATGGATTTAGAAGGTGCAAAGTAACCTGTTGTTTCATTCACTGATATGTAGACGCATAGTTGGACCTACAGGAGTCTCATAAGGGAAAGAGAGCACTCAGCAGAACGGATTTAACGCCCACCATGGCCAAGATTTTCTTTTAATAAGCTCTGCAGTCTTTGGAAAAAGAGGGCCCCTGTCCCTAGAGGTGTTTTCTCAGTATGAAACGAGGTTTAAAAGCGACTGAAAGCTGATCACATCAACTACTTCTAATGGCAGTGATGCACCGTTTCCTTCCCATGGCCACTGTGCAGAAGCTGGCAGGCAGCTGTGAGGTTACATAAACGTTACGTAAAAGTGCTGCTGGTCCCTCCGAATCTTTGCTCTTCTCAATCAGGGTTGATTAGTGTCGAGATGCAGTTTGATTGTTTTGTTTTGTGGATTTTTTTTCTCCATCTGCATTGTTGATTTCCTAAGAATGCTCTGGTGCATGTTTTCTACTTCCAAGTATTGTTCCCTGTTTTGAGTTTTAGTTGAATGGATACAAACACCATGCCAGGCCAGAGGAGGCTCAGCTCTGTCCTCAACAATCACACCGCAGCTGGATTATCGAGTTTGTGCTCGTGCGTGCGGTTACCTGTTGAATGTCAGGAGTCCTCACCACAATCCCCTCTTTTGTCTCTTTGCTCTTTTTCTTCAGCAGCTATTTGTTTTCTGCCAGTGTTGTTTGTCCAAGAATCATTTGGCATCACTTGGCAGCTGTTTGAGTCATTCATATTTTTGTGGGTTTGCTTGTGAGAATGAACAAATCATGAAAATATTATTCCCTCGTCAGGTTGATGTGATGAAACGGTTGATCCTCGTAATGATGGGTTTGCACCTTGTTTCATTATGATTGGAGGTTTTGGTTAAACCTGCTGTGCAGTTGCAGAAAAAATGCTTAGCCACGTCTCCCACGACATCACCCTGTGTAATTATATCTATGTATAGACCTGCGGGCATGCTATATTTGGGCTACACATAACCACTACAGAATATTTAATACTGCTATTCCTTGAAATGATCAAGCCTGACTTTACACTGGAAATACAAATTTGCAGTGGTGGACAGTAAAGAAGTACATTTTGAGAACTGTACTTAAGTACAGTTTTTGAGTATCTGTACTTTACTTGAGTTTGACTCCACGACATTTGAAAGATAAATATTGTACTTTTGACTCCACTACATTTCTATGAAGGCTTTTGTTACTCGTTACAATTTTCTTTTCTTTTCTAAAATGCAAAAGGCCAGAAACTGTGTTCCTGCAGTTCTGCATGTTGTTTGCATTTGTTTGTCCAAGCGGCGTTGCCGTACTTGTACCTCCAGCATGCGCTACTCAGATTGGGCAGCTCTTCGGTAGAGCCAGGTAGAGCTACAGGTACAGGTAGAGACCTCTTTGCTAACGTTACTCAGATCATCAGGCAGTTCAGTTTGGTTAGGCGGTGTTAATAATGGCTACGGCAGCAGATAAAGATGAAGATTCCCCACCAGAGCACCTCAAGTCCACGTTTGAGGTTTTTGAGATGAAAAATGATTCGTATCGTTTTAAATGTTTCTTGTGTTTACCGCACACAAACTTTATCACGGCCGACAGAAATTCACCATCCAATCTGAGAAAGAAAAAAATGAAAATGACGATGGCTGCCCTTTTGTCAATTTAATTGTGTTTCTATCGGCTTTGCAGCATATTCGACAAGCTTTTTATTCTGCAGGTTTTACAAACAAGTCAGTGCATTCAGTGGATTGCTTCAGTCATTAGGTTCTGTAAATGTATTGTGACAATATACAACAATCTGTTGAGATTTTGTTTTAAAAGTACTTTGAATACTTAAGTATTTTTAAAAGCAAGTACTCAAGTACTTTAACTCAAGTAATAATTTGACTCCGCAACTTTAACTTGTATTCAAGTAATATTTGACCAGGAGTATCTACGGTATACTTTGACTCAAGTAATGGAGTTGTGTACTTTGTCCGCCATTGCTAATTTGTCTATTATTACTATATATTATTTCTAAGCCATTTTCTAGCTGGACAACATCGGCCTCCACCCTCTCACTTATCGTAACTGCCCGACATGACGGAACATTTCCACAAACAATGCATATTCAGCAATGTGAGCCAGAAACATGAGGCCATAAATTGCTG
>JAOVVB010072474.1:0-13946 GCA_028570985.1 Heterobranchus longifilis
AAACATCACAACTTTTTTTATGAACCAGATATTAGTACTGCATCACAGATAGTACTCTGTAGTAAACTGCAGTCAGTGTGATACTCAGGAAGTGTTTTTTATTTCTGGTGATGAAACCCCGTGTGGTCCCTGCTCAGACTCACGTGACATCTTGAAAACCTTCGAATGAAAAAGGACGTGTGGAAACTTTTAGGAGCTTAAACGAGGTCACGGTCAAGAAAAGGTGAAGAAGTCGTGTTATTGTGTCCGTCGCTGTTTATCTCCACCGCAGGAACAAATGTCACCTGACAAAGATGTTTAATAACAGACAAACACCTCCGTGTTGCAGATTAATGAGGAGTTTCATGTGTGTCCTCCTCACTGTTATTTCCCTCACACGACTCCGCGTGGCGCCCTTGAAGGCTATTTATACCGCGCGACCTTTAGCCGCGTCTTAATGGATTATCAGACGCACTCATCAGTTCTGCTGAGGGCTGACGCTCACGTTGGCACCCGACATTAAAGTTTTGGAGTGATTTGTTCGCCGCTTTTTTTCCTGATAAAAAAAAAGCAAACAAACACAGAGGCGGTGCGTTCCCTCCAAAACAGGCCCCGAAGACACGAGAGCGGCGGCCAAATGACACGGAGGCAGACGCACAATGCCAAAAGTGCCGCGGTCGTTCCCCTAAAACAAGACGTTGTGCGGTCGGAGCTGGCATCACAGCCGACAGGCGGAGCTGGCACACACACACACCCGGCTGTGCTGATGTCCATCCTGGCACATCACCGCCCATCACACAGAGCAGCACGCACACACACTAACACACACACACACACACACACACAGAGACACACACACACACACCCACACACACACACACAGAGCAGCGGTGAGTGGCAGCCAAGTCTGTCATCCTCATGTCCTCTGACAGCCAGGACACACACACACACACTAACACACACACAGACACACAGAGACACACACACACACACACACATACACCTTACCCTACACTATCCACACACACACACACACACCCACATGCACACTACTGATGTTACTGACTAACACATCTCATATCTTTAGTTATGCCTCAGTTTATCTTTTGTTACAATAAATTGCTTATGTTCATTTGGAATTTGGTTTTTGTCATGGCCTATGGGCCGGGTTATGACACTACAAACATTAAATCCGTTTTTGTCTAAACATAAGTGGCCATGTAGGAACGTCATAAAGAAGTACAGACTAAAATTATGAATAAATCTGTGCAAAGAATATAATAATAACTAACCAAGACGACAAATCTGACCACACATTCGAAGTGAGTTGTTGATACTTTCTGTCCTTCCAAAAATGATTTAGGTTCAATACCCAGTCCTGATTGAGAAGCACCTGAATGCACCACTAGTTCTAGTCTGTGTAAGGCTCGGGTTTGGGAACTAAAGTGGATCTTTTGTAGATTGTTTTCTCTGGGGAGGAGATCCTTCGTTTTATGCCTAAAACTGAACAGAGCTGCATAGTGCATTCTGTCAGAGAGGTCACAGGTCAAGGTCAACCCTAATGCTGTGCCTCTGGAGGATTTGTGGAGGATGAATGCCTTGCTCAAGGGCACCTGGAGAAGAGAAGTTAATACCAACAACTTTCCAGTCTCTGTTGGAAGTTTTCTGGAATGTTCTCAGTTTGAATACACCAAATTCATAGCCTACATGTATCAGTGCCGGAAATCAAATAAGCAGTCCTTCGGTTGGTCACTTAGTCATTCATTCACTCATTCATCTATTTATTTATTCTCCTCCTGACTCATATATTTGTTCTCCAGCTCTTGTGTCGTATTCTGGACGTGTTTGGAGACGAAGCCCACAGTCCATAAATCCATGAGTCAGCCACAGCACATCTGCTCTTACATAAGACTCCCATAATGCAACAGAGCCTCAGTCTGCCGCCTCAATCCTCCATACGTAAACGATGAACACGCGGGTTTGAATCCCAGCTCTCTTTACATGAAGTGAAAAATCTGAAGTGCAAAACATCAACACATTATGTGTGTTTACTACACACTCAGAGTTCTTCTGCTGCAAAACTCCCAGCAGGATTTGTGTTTCCAAATCAGGTGCACAGGACTGCAGAGAGGCCGGACTGACAGTTTGACGCCCAGACGCCATAAAACTGAAACAAAACACATCTGCTGTTACAGTAACACACCGCACGGACTGCTGCAGAACCATCTGAGCTCCAAAAACAAACCTCAACCTGACTGCTGGACTGAACCAATTTTAGAAAAGCTGATGCTGAAGATTTTTCAAAAAAAGAATAAATGAAATTCAGTTTTTGCTATACAAACATTTTTTTTTTCCCCCAGCAGCTTCTCAGAAAAGGAAAACGTCCAGTGTTACATAAGAATGAACACTTTTGACAAAGACACCATTTGTGCTCCTTGTTGTGAAAAAAAAAATCAACTAATAACCATTCTAGTTCATTTTGGTGAGTTGCTGAGATGTTTCTATATCAAACAAGGCAGAGTTTAACTTTCTATTGGCCATTCTTGAGTTGTCACTACAAGAACATCAGACCTAAAACTGTCTTCAAGGCTTTTCCAGAACCTGCAGAAACACTAAAGCTGTTTTTAGGAAACCAGGCCAGAGAGTTCAGATGATCTCAACTTTACAGAGAAACCACACACACACACACACACACACACACACACACACACACACACATATACACAGAGATCTGCGACATCAGGAGCACTTCAGTTTCTTTATGTTCAGTGAGAGTTGGCCTGCAGCCCGGATCCTGTTTCTCACTAATTATGGACAGAAGTTAAATTGTGGCGGTGACGCAGAGTCTGCAGGCCACAGTGAAGACAGAGGAAATCACAGCACATCACTTCCTCACACTGTCAAAATAAAAGTCCTACTGAGGGAGATGGAGTAAAGTAAAAAAAAGAAACAGGATTAGTAATATATACTGATTATTTTCAGATCACTTGTACAGGACTTATATATAATTTTCTAACTGAAGAAACAACCATCCATTTTCTTCTGCTTATTTGGGGCCGGGAGCAGCAGGCAAAGCAAATTATTCCAGACATCCCTCTCCCTAGCAAAGTTTTCCAGCTCTTCCCGGGGAACCCCCAGGCATTCCCAGGCCAGACGAGATATATAATCTCTCCAGCGTGTTCTGGGTCTCCTACCAGTTGGACGTGCCTCAGGAGGATCCTGATCACACCACCTCGACTGGCCCCTTTTAAGGCGAAGGAGCAGCGGCTCTACTCCGAGCTCCCTCCTGATGTCTGAGCTCCTCACCCTATCTCTCAGGATGATCCCAGCCACACTACCCAAAGTTCATGACCATAATTGACAGTCGTGAAACAAGACCCCGAGATACTTGAATTCCTTCAATTGAAGCAGTAACTCAATGCCAACCCAGAGAGCAAGCCACCATTTTCCGGCAGAGAACTATGGCCTGAGACTTGCAGGTGCTGACCCTCATCCCGTGCTGCAGGTCACGGCTTGATGAAGAACACAGAAGCACATCATCTGCAGAGAGAGAGAGAGGCCAGGCACACTGGACAAACAACTTTCAAGTTTTCATTTATTCCCTGAAGAGATCCTTTCTTATTATTATCCTTGTTTCCTAAGAAATAGTTGCTGGACTTATTTCCTTAATAATAATCTACAGTGCAAATATCTATGGTTGGTTGGGGGAAAATACAATTTTAAAAGTGTTAAAACTGAAAAATAATGTTGAAAAAGTAGATAAAGACATCCATTATTATTTTCTTTTTATTTATCAAGGTCCATTTCCAACAGGAAAAGACAAAAATGGATGATGTATGTAGGAATGATAAAATATAAATATCAATATCATAGTCAAATTATGAGATTATGTCATTATTATTCATTATTAAAAGCCAGTTTGTAGGATTTAGGGGGATATATAGGCAGACATAGAATATATTAATAAGTATCATCATATTGTGTTTCTGTTAACTTACTCCGGAAACAGACCAAGCAGTGAAGTGCGACCTGCGGCGAGCTGCCTGCAATGTCTATGAAACGCTGCAGCGGCCAATCTGAGCTGCGGCCGTTTGATTCTGCGGCAAAGTTCGGCCAAACTAAAAGTTGGGGATAGTTTTACTTTTAGCAGCGAATCGTGACCAGAGAATACCCACAGCCAATCAGTAAACAGAGTCCTGTGACTCCTGTGACATGTTGATCTATGTTCAAAATAATTTATTGCCGCCTGAAACATGCCTCCCGGCCACAGAAAACATTTATTATTGAGGCAAGCGGAACTTCGCCGCTGCTTGGTGTGTTTTCAGTGTTAGAATGAGCTTGAGTTCTACATACAAAGCGTGTCCTCTTTCATGGAGTCCGCCATGTTTCTACAGTAGCCCAGAACGGACAAACCAAACAGTGGCTCTAGAGAGTGCCATTCACATTTTGATGTCAGCCACTGTAGTTCTCCTACATGATTCACACATGGGAGAAGTTTCAGTTTGTTGCAATCTGCAACCTCACAACTAGATGCCACTAAATCCTACACACTGAACCCTTAACTCCTTAAGCCATTATTATATGATAACAAGTCAAAATGTTGACCTGTAAGCCTGTAATGATTTTGATTTTATGATTTTGAAAGTCATAATTTGGAGAGTCTAAAAAATGTGTGTACTTACAGTCTCAAACATTTAGTAAGAGGCAATTTGGATTTAAAAAAAAAAAATATATATATATATATATTTACCTTGTGACATTTTATTTCACATATTTTCATGTAATTCTTAACAATGTATCTATTTGTTTGGTTTTTTTGTGGCAGAAATTGGCTTTTATACTTGGCCCTGTGTTGGCATTTTTTGTTTTGATTGATTCCCTTCATTTCAGTATTGTTTTTTTTATTATTATTATTATTATTATTATTTTTTTTTTTACATGTTTTATCGATTTCTTTCTTTCCTTCAAGGGTCCCATTTTTATTGTGAACTTAAAGCTCCTATTTCCCGTCACACACACACACTCTCTCTCTCTCTCTCTCTCTCTCTCCCTCTCTGTGTGTGTGTGGCGCTGCTGTCTCCAGGCTCTGCTCTCCAGGCACCTCCTCCTCCTCCTCCAAACATGGCGCCGGCCCGCAGCGTTGCTGTTTCCCCGACAGACGACGCAGAGAGGGACAGAAGGAGGAGGAGAAGAAGCGGGTAGCAACCCATCATTAACGTGTTTTAAAAACTCTTTTAAAACGAACACAACTTCACGCTCTTTAAGATTTCTTCCGCAGACTTTACGTGCAGCTTTTGGGGACGTTTACGCGTCAGGCTGTGCGCGTAACGGAGAGCCCACCTGTCCGACGAAGGTAGATTTCACTCCGTTTCTTCTAGGATGTGAATCTCCCTGATTTATGTGAAATAACGGAGCAGACTGAGCAGACAGACGGGTAACTCGGGGTCTGGCTCTGGGAAAAACATGTGCAGCCCTCCGAGGAGCAGAAACACAGAGGCTGTAGAGAACTGAGTCTTTCCAGGGGAAAAAAAACAACTTTTTCCGCTCTTCCACACCGAGAGGATGGATGGAGAACATTTTGCGCTGTCAGGAGTTGAGAGGGAAAGAGAGAGGCTTCCACCAATTTACAACAGCTCCCCTCCTGCTGTAAGAAAACTACTTTTTTTCCTCCTTATTTATTTTCCAACAAAGTGATTTTCACCTTCATCTCAACATCTCTTTGTTGTGCAGAAAATTAGTTTTTGTGTGTGTTGATAATGTAACCTAGTTAGTAACCTAGTATCCAATGAGCAACTTCTATTTTTTCCCCTTTATTTCAAATTAGAAAGAACACTTAACAATACCAGTCTAAATATTGCTAAAATTGCAGAAATGCAACTTCATATTGATCCTTAAAATAGCTAAAAACAATTTGATAAACCAAAATTAATTTTAAAAACTGATTTTTAGAACACCAATGAATAAAACAAGGAAAGCATATGCAAGCAATAGCATGAAAACATGATATGATTAGTAAATAGGTAATAATTAGCATTGTGTGAAACCAGCAGCCATGTGGCTAAAGTCTGAATGATGCTTAAGTTTTACTGAAATAATTTCTCCTGTTTTGTCTTAAGTATATGTGCTATTTTATTTGTTTTATTAAAACACAATAGAAACAACACATAATTAGGGAGTGGGGCGCAATACAGTACACTTCTACATCATCGTCTGCATATGCATCTCATTTTAATGCAAATCTCAAATGTCAGTTCCTCACTTGATCCTAAATCATTCTATAATAATGTATCTGATATTCAACAGATTCTGCTGATAATAATTTGAACTTTCAACTTTAACATGTAGTAACACAAAGTGACAGCAAACTGTAGTTGAAACTGTAGAAAAACGTTTTCTCCTTGTGGAAAAAGTGATGCCCCTGTCTTACATAATGACTCCTGACATCAGCTCTCCAGCAGCAGCAGTGTCTGTAATCATCGTGTTTTTTAGGGACCCTAGTGTTACACTGTTGGACGTTTTATCGGTGTGTTTTAAGTTTGGTTCTCTGTCACTTTGGAGCCGACTGGCGGGGTTGCAGGCTGGTTCGTTGATGTCATCTCCATTGTGTCAGTGAGCAGGAATGTGCAGATCAGATGGTTTTGACCAATAAACAGTCTGTCATTGCTCAGGCTGACTCTGGTTGTGTCTGGAAATGCCATAAAGGGGCTGCATGCGTTCTCTCTCTGCAGCTCGTTTCTCCGGGACTTCAGTCAGACTGATTCTCTGAATCCTCCTCAGACGTCTTCTGGCCCCTCGAGCTTAGATCTGAGGAAATTCAGGCTCAAAGGATAAAAAAAGGTTCGAGGTACAGTGGGCTGTCATTGTATTGCAGACTAATAAAATAGAAGAATTGAAGACAGCTGGTGCTCACTGAAGAAGAAAGGTTGTTTTCCCCTGAACAGAAATTAGACCAGAGATACTGTTTGGATGTCTAGGATTCTCTAGGATCTCCTTAATCCAATTTTCTCAATGAGATTTTCTCCAGTCCTCCAATATTTCAGTCTAGTGAATCTTTAATTGTGTCTCGACTTCAGTCTGATTATCTTGGTTCAGTCTGGTTCTGTGATCAGATTTCTGCTACATGGTATTCTTCTCTCATAGCACTTTCACGGCGGGCTAAATCTGTCATGACTGGTTGCCAGACTCATCCCAGACTTGTGATGAATGATGCACCAGAATCAGCTCAAGTCTAGATCAGTTCTGTGAGTCATATCTGACCCTAGTGCTGCTAAGTAGAGCTTATTGATCAGCCTAAATCCACCGATCCAATACTGATATCGGCTGATACTGACTGGTATGTGACAATGGGGCCAATTTATTCAATTCAATTATATGTTTATACACTCTAAATATTACCAATTTGTTGCTGCATTTAAAATGTTTTTTTGAAGAATTGTTTAACAAGTTGCTAGGGTACAATTTATTATTTCAATAACAATTCAGTAAATGTGTGTCCATGTATTTATTTGGTACATTTTGTTTTGCAAAGTTAGGAAATCAATTTTTAAGTCAAGACTGATGCTGCCATACCAACACATTCCCAACGAGTCAAAAATGACAGCTTGGTCAGGACCCCTTGGCATCACTTTTTAATGTTTTCTCCGCCTGTTTTAAGTCAATGTGCCATCGTGGTTGCACATGTAACAACAAATACCGCATGCAGTAGAGTCATGACGTAGGGCGTGACATGGACGTGGACGTGGATGTGGACATCACGTCACTAACGCACAGTTTAAAAATAACATGATATTTTCAAACAGGACTCGAGCCCTGCTCTCCTGGGTGAAAGTCCCGTGTGTGGATGATCCATCCACCTGGGTTATCACCCTCCCCTCCCCTCCCCTCCTGTCCACCCGGTGAGTGTCTTTGTGTCTTTTAAACCACGACACCTCATTTCTGTGTTTTAAGCACAGTAATAGTGGTTCTCATACAGAAGATAAAGGGGCTCCCTGTGCATCTGTTTCACACACTGATGGTCACTGACCAAGCTGCCGTTTCTGTGTAGACACATACACATAAAACACTGATCCCAGTCACTTCCACACAGTGAGGCATACAGCTTATTAATTAAACAGCATTGGTATCGGTACTGGTATCGAGACTGAGAAAGCCGGATCACTGCATCCCTACCTGAATCTGCAGACCCAAACCTAAGTCTGGCCGCCACATACGAGCCAGAGTCGGCTCAAGTCCGATATTGCGGTGCAGACACTCAGCAATGGCCCTGGATTTAACACATATTTTTAACCAACTGCTGGCCTCAGTAAATACCTGGTCATCATATTCACGCAGACCTGTTGCTGCTGGTCTGTCTGTCTGATGGTTCATCAACAGACTCAGGCTCTATTTTTGTTTGTTGTTTGTTGTTATGCACCATGACATCAAGACACATTCCTTATACGTGAAAACTACTTGGCAATAAAACTGATTCTGATTCTGATGCACTCAGGAGACGAACTTCAGTATAAATCACTAAACAGCCTCACAATAATCTACAGATCTGATTAGAGATTAACAGCTGAGAGAGTGGAGGGTCGGCAGATCAAAGTGTGTGTGTGTGTGTGTGTGTGTGTGTGTGAGAGAGAGAGAGAGAGAGAGAGAGAGAGACTCCTCTTGGTGTGGTTTCTCTCTGGATGACAGCATTTCCTCTCAGACTGAATGACTGAGCGGAGTTGGACAGAACTGACATCACAAGACTCACTGAGATAAAAACTGCTGCTAAAACTGTTAATAGTTGTCAGATGTGAACCAGGACATAGTTGGTGTTTATTTCATCGAGGAAAACTACGAGAGATATATTTTTTTTTCCCTCAATGAAAACCCAAGCTGTTACTGATTTGGATGTAGCGTCTGTGTTTGTTGCTCAGTTGTCGTCACTGTGGTGTCTCTGCTCCACGTTTCCCAGAGATCACCTGTCAATCAGCCGCTGTGGGCGGGGCTGTGGCGTTGATAATGAAAGAGTTAGGAGAGAGAAGAGTATGATGTGGCTTCACTGAGAAAGGAGTGTAATTATACACATATCACTTATAGGTGCAAGGATGTAGCAAACCAACATTAGACAAACAAGACTGAAAGACTACAGCCATGCTAGAGGCAGGATTTTAGCACAGTGGGACTTTAAGGTAAATGCTAAACATCAGCATATATGCTCACAATAACATTTGATCATTAAACAAAGTATCGGGAAAGAAATGATCTGATGATGTCACAAGATCAAGAGACAATTCATCCTGAGGGGAACATTAACATTTCACTTAAAACCACAAAAGTCAACCGCATGGGCATACAGGGACAGTTTATTCACCCACTGAGGATCATTAGCAAAAAGGTGGTGGCCCGACCAACCTACATTGTTATTTCCAATTTTTAAAAAAGTAATAAGAAGTGTAGGTCATGGTAAATGGTTGCTCTTTGTTTAACATATCAGTCATTGTCCTTTTGAGATCCACTCAGCTTTGTGTTGATTTCACAGATGTTGTTCTTTTCAATGATTTCTGTGGATCTGTTTTTATAAAACCTGCGTTTGTGTCTGTGCATTTACTCAGATCAGTCAGTGTTATCACAATTTCTGTTGTATCTCATTAGGGGTTTGGTGTACTGTGTGTGTGCGTGTGCGTGTGTGTGTGTGTGTGTGTGTGTGTGTGTGTGTGTGTGTTGGGCCATACAGTAACTCTGAAAACACAACCTGTTACTAACTATCTGAGGTTGTTTCTTTGGAGACAAACCATCCTTTGTTTTCTCTCTACAGTATGTTGCTGCGCACAAGAGAGAAAATGATATAATGACATGGAAACAGTAGATATGTTTGTTGCGTGTGTTTGTGTGTGTGTGTGTACGCCGATGCCAAGACTGATTTTGTTCAGATTCTTCCTCGAGGTCTCATTTCTTTGGAAACTGATTCATTTTGAACGGCAGATTAACGGTCTTCCTGCTCCTCCTGTTTTGCAGCCCTTGAACACATCACTGCTGGTGTGTGTGTGTTTGTGTGTGTGTGTGTGTGTGTGTGTGTGTGTGTGTGTGTGTGTGTGTGTGTGTTTCACTACCTGCTGCTGGGTGAGCCACTGTGCACTGCTTGACAGCGGCCTATTTTTTATTTTTACAGAAGACATTTTGACATGTCACAGTAGGAACAGCACAGGTGTAAATAACAGTATTAATGATGGCTGAATTCCATTTAGCTGCTTTATTTTCAGGGTCCTGATACTGTGCATGCTGGCTCGCTGTCACACTGTCGAGGATTACTGGAACACTTGAAAAGAGCGGAGCCATCGTTAGTGTTATCAGTAACACCTGCGCTTTTCCTACTATGACAAGTCAAAATGTCTGCTGTGAAAAAGGCCTATTAAATTTTGAGAGTGATGTGTGTAATAAAATATTTTCATGGCTCCTTAGTAGACTTAGTAGATGTTTTCGGTTCGGTTTGCGTTGTCTGTTTATTTATTTGTTTGTCTGTCTGTTTGTCAGCAGGATTATGTAAAGGCCAGATTTTCATGAAACTTGGTGGAAGGGTGTATGGGCCGAAAAAAAAATAGATTTTGGAGTGGATCTGAATCATAGGGCAGATACACAAATTATTTTTCGCTTTTGTTAACATTGCGAGATAGGGCCTTGTAGTTGCTTTTAAATTCAGAAATGAGAGTGATTTTCATAGAAATATAGGCCTGCTGTCTTTGCAAGCTTATTTGGGACTGTGGTGATATGGCAACAAAAATGTTGGCATTTAGCAAATCATAATGCAAGCAAAGCCATGACATTGCAATATATGACAGACAGTACAGATTTGCGCTCAAACATGCATGCAAATAAAGATGTGTGTAAAATGTATCACATTTATTTGAATAACTGTAACAACTGCAAACATTTAAAATGATGCTGTAGTTCAGAAATTCAGGTAAACACTCGAGGCTTATGGATTTTTCAAAGCACTTAAAAATGTTTTCCGACATGCATGAGCCAGTTAATTTCCTTGTCTGTGAAACCACTGAGATCCCTGGACAGAGGAGTCAGATAACAGATACTGTAAGACAACTGTGTAGTGCTGCGAGGACTAAAACTTTATGACCTGCCCTAGAGACACATTTCTGAACACGGCAAGAACTGTCTTTATAAAGCTTTTCTTCCATATATACCGAAAATAGGGAGCTTTTTTTTTTTTTAAAGAAATAATAGCTGTGGGTTTTGTTCGTCTCAAAACCAAATAAATCCAGAAGCGAAGTCTTTGTAATCAGTACACTTTGCAGTAGTACAACACTCTTTCTTACAGTGCAATCTTGTGTGCCCTTGTGTCGTACAGTAATCTGTTCTAACGTCATGGCTGAAGTGTGATTTCAAAACAAAAGTGGGATAAAAATCCATAAAAACCAAAGATGACATCATATGCAGACAAAGGCGTCAATAACACCTGTCCAAGCCAAGGGCGAAATCCTCATTCAGACTTTGAGAGAGAGAGAGAGGTGCAGCACATTCTCAGAATATTTTGAGTACTTTTTTGCTTTTTTATCGAATGAAGAATACTCTCATATTAATGACACAGTCTACTGTAGCCTAGGCTATCCACACTATGTGATTATATTGTTTACATTTCATTTTGTTGAATATCACTTATTGTTGCTGAAACCGATTTTTCCTGCAGGTACTATCATCCGACCGTTTCATCTCATTTCAATACTTTGTTAACAGAGATAACCAGCTTCATGATGCCGGTGATCAAAAATCACCAACGTTCGTTTTAGTGAAAGAGAGACACTGACCTCAGGACAACAAGTTGGCTGCTAGCTACTACAAACTTTTTTTCTCACTCACACAGTTTTCACCCTAGGAGGCTGAAATTGGGCATGGAGGTCAAGTGTGTGTGTGTGTGTTTATGTTCGTGTGCATACGTGGTGGCAGCTATTGCAAATTTGCGCTTGTTTTAATCTAAAGATGTAGAATCACCGGTCTCCCTGTGTCTTCAAACCATTAAAAACAGGTTAGCACAGGTAAAAAAAAACCAGTCTCTTAAGGTTCACATTTTCTGCATCTTTATTCTGTCGTAATGCAGAAGAGTTACAAGCACAATGATGCCTTCCAGAGTTTGCTCACTGAGGAACATAATGCATTACAAAAGAATGGAGATGCAAATTGTACAATTGCAATTGTGAACCTCAAGAAACTTTCTAAGTCTGAGTGTGAACCAGTTCACTTTCAGTTTTAAACTGAAGGTTTGGAAAAACTTCATAAGACAACCAGTGAAATGAGACCACTTTTACCTTTGTCAGGGGAATAGTTGTTGAGTGTTTAGTGTTCAGGAAGCTCAATTAATTAAACACAGAAAAGCTTGAGTCTGTATCGATGGATGGCAATTGTTAAAGAGGATCAAATTTCCCTCTTTTGTACATTGTCGGTGACGTGCCTCCCTGTCCCCTGTGGAAATTACCCACACGGTCCAAGCAGTACTGCAGTCAATAAAGCGGCGATGGTTGTGACAGTTGGGAAAATCAACACCTGTGTGTTTTCATTGATTGTGCGTGTGATTTCAAACACAAAGACCATTCATTGCACAGCAGGGGTCCCCCGCTGTCTTCTCCGATGTCTGTTCTCTCGAGTACACCTTGAAGTTTTTTCTCCACGCACGTATCGACTTTTCTTATTTGACCTCGTATTATCGCTGAAAACCAGCTTGTTCTCTCTGATTTGGTCTTAACAGCCAATGCTTGATTGCTTTTGTGGTTAGGTATATGTTTTGGTTTCCCCACTACCCAGATACATTTATTTGGGTTTTGCTTGTTTGTTCCAAAAGCCATTTCACTGAGCACTTACTGGTGGCAACATCCCACAGGAGGCAATTACAGTCCATTCTATTTCACAATTACTGTGATCAGCCGTGTAGGATGGCACAGCTCGAGGAACAGCTGGGACGAATAAATCAAAGCTGTGAGAGCAGAGCAGGTGGAATGATGCTTCGTGCAGTGACAGGAGCTTCACTGTATCGTCTACCATACTGTAGATTGGGGTTTTCCTGTGTAGAGTATTGCACAGGTGTAGGCATCACTCAGAGCCAAGGAGGTGTGAAATATGCAAGTCAGGAGATTTATCCAGTGTTGGTTAATGAAGGAACATTATTTTCCAGATGATATCACACAATTGATAGTTGTTTATCTTTAATCACGTTCATTTCACTCATCATCTAACATATCAAATCTAAGATGTAAATGTAAAATTGGTTGTTTCCTCTCAGTGTTTCATTTTAACTACTTTATTTTGCTGAAAAAAGTCCCCTTCAAAGCTTTCTAAAATCAGTAGTGTTTGTGCTAATGTTACCTTCTTCCTTTACTAACAAGGGATGTAAATCTGTACAAGATTACACAAATTGCTAATATCTCACATGCAATGTTTGGCTGTGATTCTTGTGTTTATCTCGCTGGAGATGAACCATTTACACCTAGTCACATCGCGTATCTTGGCTGGATGGGATAGCTGTTGGAAATCCAAAAAGCCAAGTGCAAATGCATCCAAGAAGCATTCCAGACAGATCGAAATCAAACTGTTCAAACACCTCGGGAGGTAGTTTAAATGTCACAGAAACTGCTTGTGCACAAGTCAGGCTTCTTCTGTTGTTTTTTAGTTGTTTTTTTTAAGCAGTAAAGAGATTCATGTGCAACACCACCACCCAGTGGACTGGAGTAGGGCCAACCCTGAAATGCATGTAGCATGGGAAGACAGATTGCAATTAGATTTGTGATCTGGCCAACAGATACTCATATATGTGGCTAAGTGTAAATGAAAGTGCCTCATCTGGATTTCCTCATCAGGATATGAGACACTTGAAGTGATAAGTGTGGGCCTCTGTGGAATAAGCTATCACTCCACCATTTGGCCGACCACCATAATTAGTGACAGCTCACAAGTAGTCTCGTGTATCCAGACCTATCTCCACAGCACTGTGTCCA
>JAOVVB010072526.1:0-13943 GCA_028570985.1 Heterobranchus longifilis
AGAGCTAGTATTTCTTGATTTTGTTGCTTCACAAAAAAAAACTTAAATAACAAAATAAGGGGGCACTTTTATTGTGAAGAATTTATAGGAAATGAAATGTGTTTTCGACCGCTCCTTTACCGCTCTACAGCCCCTTGTACCCACTGCACACTGACAGACAAGAAAAAAAAAAAATGACGGCTCGATTGAAGAATCTCAGTCCACTTGAGGAGTCTGCGACTGATGATTCAAATCTCCGACTTTCAGGGGGCAGCTCTAATATATACCACAATATATACAGCGTAAATAATAATAATTATGAAAAATGGGGCATATGATTAAGTGTGTTAAAATGTAAGAATGTATAAATAAGAATAATAGTTGAAATGTACAGTATAAAATAAATGCAGTATTAATGCCAGTGTGAAACATATTAATGCCAGAGAAAGAGTATTCACAGTTGAACAGGTGTGTGTGTGTGTGTGTGTGTGTGTGTGTGTGTGTGTGTGTTAGCAAGAGAGACACAGAGAGAGAGGGCTTATTTGATGTTTCCCAGACTTTGCTGTATGTGTGTTATAGGTTAAAATCTGTGTTACTGTTGGAGTCGTGATCTTTCGTTCTCTCATTCTGCTCATTTTCCTCCAATCCGGTTCTCTGTGATGCTTCGTCTGAGGGGGTCAGGAGTGCGCAGAGAGGCAGAGGGGCATAGATGATGATGCCCAGACTACATTACCCACAATGCTATATTTAGTCCACTGCAGTGTGTGACTCAGCACAGCCGAGTCTGACAGCACAGCTCTGACTGGTTATGCTGCTACACTGTTATATGCATATTTAATTCGTATGTCTTTTCAGAAAGACTGCGTCACAAAAGCAGCATCATAACCACCATAATTGCTGGAAGCCATGTGAAAAACATTGACATGATTGTACCCCCAGAACACAGAAATTCAATGAAAAAAGGATTACAATGTATAATGGTTGCTGTGGTATTCAGTGGCTCCTATCCACGTGTTAATTCAAATCGTATGTGTATTGGTTTGTCAGACATGGAGGGATGTATTAGTCTGAGATTAAACAGGCATTATAATTACAATAAGGGTTAATATCCATTCATAAGCGTGTGCGTGTGTATGTGTGTGTGTGTGTGTGTGTGTGTATGTGTATAATCCTCTTTCTGCTATCCTGACACACCCAGACAAACCTCTCTTGCCCTAAAGCAGCTCATATGATGCATCCATGCAGATGGCATGCTGCATGTTACAGCGGATACCATCTGTAGAATGCATGGTTAGCATTGTGCATATTAACGTGTGAGTGCTATTAAGACTGTGAGAATGTGTGTTCATGTTGCACATATGCATAAAGCTGTGTTTCAGTAAGTATGTAGGGGGTGTGTGTGCTCTGCGCAGCAGCGTGTAATTGGGGACATGGAGTGTGGATGAGCAGTGAATTCCAAACACCTTTCCACGCAGGGCATGATCATGTATGTTAGTCATGTTCTCCAAGCCTCTGTATGTGCTCTACATGCAAACCAATGTGTAAAGGAAGCCATGACGAGCAGTCACCCTCAGGGCTTCGTGTAACGTGTGTGTGGGAGAGAGTTTCTTTCCTCGCTGCTCTGCTCTTAGAGTGCGTGTTGAGAAATACCAGCAGCTTCATCATTCCCTCATCGCTGTCAAACAAACACTATTTTATGTTGGAACAGGCCGATTGAAAACCCTTGTTTTTGGTGAGGATCAACCTTGCAGTGTCCTTGAGCAAGAGACTGATTCCTCTACACCACCTCCAGGGTTGATTTCCTGACCTCTGACCTCCCTGTGTATTTCTCGTTTTGCTCAATAAAACTGACAAAAACACATGATTGCTGGTCAAAATCTTAAATTCGATAGGTCATAACTTCTGCACCAGGGACGGACATATCAGCTTGTTTCTGACCAACCAAAAGGATGCTTGCATCTGGGGACGCACCGACCCGATAACCCTGCATGTCTTTTGTGTGTGCTGTATTTAGATTCGAGATGCGTTCAGGTGTCTTTGAAATCATCGGAATATCCATATAGACAGAACAGAAACTTATTACGGATCTTTTGATCACAACTTGCTCTTATATTTACGTGTAGTATATGTTAATAAAAATGGTGTATTTGAATCTTTCTGCATACTGGGGTTGCTAAACAGTCTTGGAATCGCATACATTTGATAACAGGAAAGATGAGACTTGTATTCATGTCTGATGATGTTAGTCCCCATATTAGCCATTTCATTGTAGACCATTTTTTTAAACTTGACCTCACTGCATAAAATTACCTATTTAGGATAATCACAGTCCCATGAAACCACATGCTGATATTTAACATTTATGGATTTCCCATGTTTTTTAGGAGTCTGTTCACATTGATATAGGCTAATAAAAATAAAATTAATTTAGTAAGAAAGTGAAAATATTAAACAATGATAAATGGGGTTGATGACCCCTGCAATATGAGATTGGTATCAATCTTTTCATCTATATCCAGTCCATATTTTCAAAAATGTTGAAATATTCCTTTAATGTGAATTTCTTGAATATGTATGGCCCATAGAGGGAGTTCATCTAGATACAAATACAGTGATATTCCTTGTTTCAAGACCATTTTGGGACATTTTCCATGGTAAAACTGTACAGAGAACAAGCCAAATTATCTCACCCTGCTGGCAAAGTAGGGTTTTTTTGTGTTATTTTAAGGAAAAATAGAAGGAAAGAAAGACTCTGGACTAGATTACATGACTTATAAGTTAACCCTCTGTTCATTGTGCATGAATGTTTATTTGTTATTGAACTGTTGCACATGCAAAGTGAGGAAATTGCCCAGAGGCTACAATATTGTTCAGCTGACCATCTCAACATGTGACACACACACACACACACACACACGCACACACACACCGAGAGACAATAATATGTTATCACTTGAATGTAACAGAGTGGTTTTCTAAGTATTTGCCGGAGCAGTGAGAGCACTTAAAGATCATGTTTCATGTAGTTTTAAGAGGTCAGGACGTCAGTGCAGAAAATCAGCCACTCAACAGCCGGTACTGAGAGAAGCACTGCTGTCTACACTGGCATCAAACAGGGGCTTTGTTTACTGTTCAGCATTCTTACCAGATTACAATCAATGGATAAAATGCTCAGGTATGGATGTCTCATTTGTAGATGTCGCCCTGGTATTATAATTACTGAATAAAAGGACTGATGTTAGACCTCAAACTGAAATTCAAACTTCAACATTTATATCGATGAGAGGAAAGATGTCAGATCAATATCAGGTTGTTAAGGTGCACAAATGTATTTTCAATTGATTTTCCTTTTCATTGATTCTAGTTCAGTGTCAGGTTTCTGGATCAGAGTAAAGGGAATTTGAAACAGTAATGTACTGTATGATGATGTTGTGATATTGCTTTTCAATAATAAAGGCTATGATGTTTTGAAAGGCATTGGTGAGGTCATCAACCATGGAGCTGGTAGGTACTCAGTTTCTTGCTCAAGGACACTTTACCAAGGTGGCTGCTTGCCCACAGCCCTGATCCTGACAACACCTTCCTTTACAACATGAGTCGTTAGTGACGTTTTTAGCGCATACAAACGGGGAATTGAGCAGTATAACAGCACACTGAGGAGAACAGGTATGTGCCCAGTCAGATTATCACCTGTGTTAAACTGTGTGGGAAATGTGAAATAGTGCATTGTGCCAAAATATAAAATGTTGCAATTATCACTGATTACACTGATGCATTCAGTTATATTTTTGACAGTTGTGTCTAGATGATAACCCTAGATTTTCAAAACTCTGACAAGATGGTTCAGGTTAGGCATTGATCTTGAATGGTGAAGGTTAGATGCGGAGAGGTAGATCTAGGGATACCATCTAGACACAACCATTTTTGACCTGTCTGACTTGGTAGAAAAACAATAACTACTGGCTGTACAGCACCTCTATGAAAGACACAGACATGATTTCACTAAACCTTCCAGCTAGTCTTTTATTCACACAGTAGCCTGTGATTTGTGCAGGATCTACAAACTTGGCCTTTGCTTTTCAACACAACACACATTTTCTCCTTACTGGTGAACAGAGAGGGAGACAGATTCAGGGGAAAGCCTTTTAAGTCCCTCTGAAGTTTACTTTTGTCTTGCATTTTTTCCTACTCCCTTTTTACTTTTTTCCACTGTTTCTTGTGTAATGTCAGTGCAATCTGGCCTGGCTGGTTTCACTTTCTGTGTTGCTATTTTTAGCAGCAGAAACTGTCCTTCGCCAACAACCCCCCATTTTTGAGTAAATATGCCCTGTCTGGAGGCCTATAGTTCAGCCCTGGTCTGTGGGGAAAGAGTGTGTAGCTGTATTTCAGTTTGTATATTCGTGTGTGTGTGTGTGTGTGTGTGTGTGTGTGTGTGTGTGTGTGTGTGCGCGCGCTTGTGCGTTAGTGTGTATGTGTGTAAGAGAGATTTAAAGCCTCTGTAATCAAAGCCAGAGAATGTGCATGCTTTCCCAGGCCCAGCTGACTCCACTCTAAACCATTACACCAGCACACTCACTGTTCTGCAGTATCCTGCATCTTAATGGGTCCAAGGTGCTGAGTATTTGTGTGTACATCTGTGCATGTGTGTTTGGAGGTTAAGGGAGTTGTCTGGTCATGGGCTTCCTCTATGATGTTAAAGCAAGCTCTCCATGTATGATGTTAAAGGGATATTTCAGATGTTTTGAAGTGCGGTTGTATGACATACTTATCCATAGTCAGTGTATTACAGTAGATGGCGGTCGGCACGCCCCCAGTTTAGAGAAGCAGATGGGAGTTGTGATGTACTGCTGTGGACAGGTCCACAGAGCAGAACATATAAAGGATCACCTGGGGTGACCTCTAGCTCACCCAGTAGAGCGTGCGCCCCATGCTGCCTTGCAGCGGGTTTGAATCGCTATATTTAGAATATTTTCACTGCTTGACCTTGCCATCAAGAGGGGTTTTCCTGGCTCAGAATGGGAATTTGGTGGATGATTACACACAACAGTAAACATAATCGATCCGTGTAGAGTAAAAGCAATGAGTCTGTGTTACCTTCTTTGACATAAATGTATTTTCTTGTTATTTATGACCATTTGATAACCAAAAATAATCTATTACATGGGTAAACAGCCAAAGAGGTGGACTGCCTGACCCTGGATGGTAAAACCCATTCATTATCCCATTAGCACTAACTTCACAGTGGTGCGTTCAGGCCCAGTCAAAACAATGCAGTGGATGACTGAGTTGACTGTTGGAAGTCAAAGACGACATATTTAAGTTCATGTCCTGCTTGTTCATCAGTTATAAATTGTTATTAAAGAGAGGATTTGAATTTATATTTTTATTTTCAATTCTTATCATTTTGGTGCTGATGATTTTCCTTTGGGGGGTGGCTAAAACCTCTTTGGGGGTGCGCCAAAAATGTCTCTATGCAGGAAAAACCCTGCTGTCAAACAGCCCTTTCTGATGAGGAACTGAAGCCATTCTATTGCTTGCTTCACAGCCACCAGACTCCTTTGATAAAAACTGTAATTTTACCTTGCAGAACACGGGTCTACCACTGACAGACAAACTAAGTGATGGAGGCAGCGGTAGAACAGCAACTCCTGTGATCTAGGTCATTTTGTCAGTTCTTGTCAGGGCAGGAAACAGATTCTCTGTATTTTTATTTGTGACTTGAGGTGACCGTTCGACAAAAGAAATCCTTAGTCGACTAACACTCATACGATTTTGTCAGTTAATTAATTAGTTGATTTCAGTGTCAGCTTTGTAAAACTGCAAAGAATGGATCAAAAGCACCACTTCAAATATTATACCAGAGATGTGCTCATGGAAATAAGTCATTTGGCATGAAGAAAGCATTAAAAAAAACAACTAGAGAGCAAAACTACAGATTAGTCAACTAATCGACGAAGAAGGGGCAGCCCTAGATATGATGTTAAAAACATAAGGTGCAGTGCATCACACAGTAAGTGGATGTAAGTTCATCTGTATGTGAGAATTACTGTGCAGACAGAGTATACAGAAAACTCTTATTATGCTGTTTTCGGGATTCTTTTCACTTTTTAAGTCAGTGCTTTGAGCTGTCAAGTTGTTTGGATGGTTAATCCCATAGGACAGGAACGCGACACATCTCTCCCTTAGACAGGAATCTGTGAGTATTCAAGAGCGACAGAGAGAAAGGGAGCGCAAAGTCTTGTCAACCGGAAATAAAACAAGCTGGCACCCTCCCCATCCCCAAGCCCCAACACCCACCCCAAAGTCACATACTTCCTCTCCACTCTCTCTATCTCTCTCCTCTGCCTCCATCTTCCTCTTCTTCTCTCCCCTCCGCTGCAGCAAAGAGATATATTTAAACCCCGGTTCTGCTCTGCTCTCGCTCTTTGACTCCACCATACATACCGTCATACCTGCGTCATTACTTACCCCTCACCTCAGACCTTGTGTGTCTATGGCCAAGGGTTTCTGTATGGTGCTCCTTTAACGGAGGGGGGGGCAGACAATGTCTTTGTTTATTGTCCCGGTGTCTTATAGCAGGAGAACAATACCTCTGTAGTCAGGGAACAATGCCCAGGTGCTCGGGGAAAAGCTGCTACTCACACTCCGCATTTTTTTTTAGCCCTTGTGTTAAAAAACAAACAACTTTCCCACTTACAGCATCTTTACAGCACTGTAGGCCTGAAACACTGGTGCGATAATTACCTGCCAATTAAGAAAAGAAGTTGATTTTTTTCTTGTGCATTTGTTTCTGTATGTTTGGTGAATTTCTATACCGCTCTTCAAAATCAATAAACAGATGTTAAAAAAAAAAGAAAAGAAGCTGAGCATCTGAACAAATAATCGATTAGGTGATTGAGAGAACATGCAGCAACTCTTTTGATAATCAATTCATCGTTTCACTCATTTTTCAAACTTAATATTTGCAACTTGTCAAATCTGATAATGTTTTAATGAATTAAATTATGATAATCCTTTATGATATAAAATAATCCTTTATTAGTCCCACAGCAGGGACATTTTGGGGGTTGGAATGAAAAAAGGCAATTTAGGAAAATATGTGCACATTTTTCATATTTTCTGACATTTTATGGACCAAACAATTAATCAATTAATCAAAAAATAAATCAGCAGATTAATCAATAATGAAAACAGATAATTGCAGCCCTAGAAAAATGGCATCTTTAATTGATGCTGTCCATGACAAGAATTTTGCTTTTTTCATTTTTATATTATTATGTTATATTATGAAAATATTTATATATTTTAAAATGTTGATTTAGATAAATTAGTTAAAAATCAAATGGAGTTATTGCTCCAACAAATATCTGGGCATTCAATAGGGTTAAATATTATTATTATTTAGACAATGACATCTTTATCATATTAGCACATCAAATTAAATTAAATAATTAAATGAAACAAGTTATCAATAATCAGAATATTACCCAATAACAAAGAGGTTTTAATATGTTTTAATGATTAATGATAGATATTTTCCTTATCATATCAGTATCTTAAATAGATTAGAATATCAATAATATAATGTATTGTTAAGCCCAATATTACTAATTATCATTATCTAGAAATATGTATTTATTACATATATTTTTATTTGATATATCAACAAGTTAACAGAAAAACTCAATAAAATAAAGTATTATTAAGCCTAATATTGCTTCTTATAATTACAGAGAAATGTCTTGTATTACATACATTTGTTTTATGATGATTAAACAATTTATTACTTCAGTGGCTTAAACAGATATGAAAATATAACAATGCATTGTTAAGCCTAATATTAATTTCCTAATAACATAATAATTCCCATTAATATTTTATTCTTGTCTAAAAATGACCTGCTTCTGTGTGCAGTTGCTAAATGCAGTATTTTACAATATCAATACAATACAACAGCAGACAGGTGTGATCATGTCAAAGCTTTCATGTCAAAGTTTTGAAGCATCTGTTTTAAGGATACAAACGAGGATCAATTAAAATGAGTCCTTCCTAGTGTGATCATTGAGTTTAATCTAATAATAACACTTGTCTGGCTGCATGTGTTTGTGTAAAAAAAAAAAAAAAAAAAAAAAGTAACACATTTGACCGCCAGTTATACCCCGTATTTATGTGCAATTTATGGTTAAAATTGAATTCCATCATCTATTTATCATCCACTATCTCTCCATTATCGGTGCTTTATGCTCCACTCTCTCGGCCTCCCCTCCTCCTCTCGCTGGCATTAAGTTCAAACTTGACACTGATGTTGACTCACTTTGTCACCCCTCGGTGGCTCTCTCTCTCTCTCTCTCTCTCTCTCTCCCTTTTTCTCTCTCTCTCTCTCTCTACCTTTCTCTCTCTCTCCCTCTCTCTCCCTCTCTCTCTCTCTCTCTCTCTCTCTCCATCGCTTGGAGGACAAGAGTGCCCGCAGACGCATTTCTCTCCAGAGCCCCCCCTCTCCCTCTTTCACTCTCTCTCACCCTGTCTAACTCTCTCCATCTCTCTCCGACTCTCTCCTTTACACACACACACACACACACACACACACACATACACACACACACAGTTATTGTCAACAAAGCTGGAGAACAAGGGACGTAGGGGGAACAGGGGAATAAAGGTCCACAGAGGAGGAAAGTAACACACAGGACCCGCCTCATCATTTCACCTGGACACTTGGTAAGTTTGCAAAAAAAAAAAAAAATCGAGTGTTTTCCGTGCTTTTCATGTGTATCGTTCTGTGCCGAGATCTTTAATGTGGACTTTGGTAGAAGCTAAGGGATGGATGACAAGTTACTTCGCCGTCATAGAATAATTTCTGGATTTTGGCTGCTTCATCCAAATGAATGAAGTTTGACCTTTGACATTGTGCTGCTGCAGTAGTTTGGGAGATTTGGCTCACTTTGCATTCCTCTCCAAAAGAGGACATTTCTCAAATAAAAAGAGAATGTGAGATAAGATAAGAGGGGCAAGAGAAAAGCTTTTATTCATGTCAGACTTAGAAATGTATTTACTTAGGCAGATAATGATGTTTATGGACAAACTTGAGCACTTAACGTGTTACACTGAAATTCAAACTCGGGCTTGGTTCGTATGTTTTAGGGGAGATCTTGTTCATAAAGCCGCTGTGCGTGTGCGTGTTTTTGTGTGTGTGTGTGTGTGCACGCTTGTCAGTTTATGGCTCCATGTAAATGCAGTGTCTTTTCATGTGTGTGCATGCGAGCTCGCAGCAAAGATAGAGCTAAAAGCAAGTAGCATAATAAATGTCATGGCTTTCAGAGTGGGTTCTAATGTACCTTTGCTCCCCATGGTATACTAGCATACCAATGTATAACAGACACACGGTACGACAGCGGGCATGTAACTAACTCCATTTCTGTCTGTCATCATGAGGCTAATTCGCCACAATGCCGACCATGTGTGAACTCATGCGATATGAACCCCTCCTTCTTCTCCTCTTTCGTTCCTTCTCCTAACCCCCCCCCCCCTCCAGGAAGGAAGGAAAGATTGGAGGAAGAGAGGAGCCAAAAGGTGACAGTAAACAGGGGCGGACACACACACACACACACACACACACAGGACGGGGCTCCTTTTATTTCTCTTCATGGTGGTTTGGACACTCGTAGTATGTATGAGAAGTTAACCATGCTGAACCTGCAGAGCGGCTCAAACTGGAGTGGGCCTAACAACTGGTACCATGACCCCACCGGCGTTCAGACGCAACACAGCACAGGTGAGATTTATACCACAGATCCATCAGCTAAATGTCACCACTTGTGACGTTCCCGTTGTGCATGAATCTGCACATTTTGTTATTCTAAAAAAACAAGATGCAGGAAATGTTCTTGACACTCCCACATCTCTCTTTTGTCACCTTCCCTCTCCTGCCAGTGTCTGAGGGCTGTCTGCTGGACACGGAGGGCAGCATGGGGGGGGAGGCCGGGGGAGGGGGCACGGGCAGAGGGGGCGGAGTCCCCGTGGAGAGGGACGAGGGCGAGGAGTCTCAGCTGAGGCTGCAGCTCAAGAGGAAGCTGCAGAGGAACCGGACCAGCTTCACACAGGAGCAGATCGAGGCTCTGGAGAAAGGTCAGGCCGTGCAAGCACGCACATCAGCTCTCTCTTTCTCTCTCTCTCTCTCTCAGCCAATCGCCACCCTCTGTGGGCACGGGCCACACCAGAGTGTGTCATGACGCAGCTTGTGCTGCTGCCTTTTTTTTTTTTTACCCCCCCCCTGCCAACACCTTTGTTACCGGATTATAGTCTTTACACCTTGTTTACAGCTTTTTGGTAAATGGCAGGGGACATAAATAAAGATTTTTTTTTTATCAATAACTGCATGCGAGAGCAAACATTGCCAACCAGATGCAAATGATCCACAATCTTAACTCCACAAATATCCAAAAAGAAAAAGCCTCCGGCAGCGTGTACTACAGAGTTTTGATAATGCATCATTATGCAGCGAGATCCGGCCCTCGTAGGCCGATATGCGCTGAGAGGGATCAGAAAGCCACCCTTGACTGGATGTGGCTGCAGCGGGCCCTTGAGCTAAATAAGGACGCAATGTCCACTGTGCAGCCGAGTGGAAATGTATCACTGTGGTCACTCCGTGCAAATGACATTAATGAGGTACAGTGACCTCAGTGCACGGCCAAGGCACAATAACAATCATGTGTTGACACAGACGCCAATTATAACCAAGCCAATTAGAACAATTTGTGAGACAGACTTAATTTATAGAGCCATCGTTGTAATCTTTGCGCAATATGGATTTATTAACCGTGTGTTACTAGTGGGAACTTTAGTCTTTGGTTCTTTACAGCACTGGTAACCTGTTAATATTATATGTTCAGCAAGGGCTGGGCTAAAATCCTCTATCCTGATATAGGTCATTTCATATCTCTATAATAATATATATCACGATATAGCATGTTTTAATGTTCTAATATGAATATGATAAAATCTATTCCTGTGGGAATTAAATACTTGAAAAATGAAAAAATACTGCACATTTTCTCATTTTATTAAGAGATTTAATGCAAAATGAACATTTTCAACAGTTTCAAGTGAAATTATAGAGAAAGAAAGAAATATTTCCAGCTATATACTGACTATATTTATATGTATGCACATAAATACACATGAGATTTTCTGAGAAATTTGAGTTAGTATGTGTTTGTAATTATCAATTTAGACGGCGTAATTGTGCATGCTGATATCTGGATGTAAGATTTAATGACGATACGATTCCATTGAAAGACGATACATTATTATATTGAATTATTGCCCAGCCCTGTGTTCAATATAAGAGTTAATTTGCAAAAACAGATAAAGGCTATTCTTAAAATGAATAAACCAACAGTGCTTTGATTGATTTGAAAATATTTTTGAGATATTTTATCAAAACAAACACAAGTTTGATTGATATTCCCTGGATTGGACATAATAGGAAAACATGATTTAGCAGAAATAACAGAGATATTGTTTTTTTTTTTGCAAATGAACCCTGCCTTTTCTTGTCCGTCTTTATCTGCTGACATGTTTTTTTGGACATGCTAAGCTAACGTTAAGCATCACGAGTGCAGTTAAATGTATAAAGACTTCTCCGTTACCAGACCTGAAGTTTCAGAGTTCATTAGGATGACTCAGACTGTCAGTTACAGAGGGTGAGGCATATTCTCGTTTCGACTTGTCAACAACAGAAATGTCAGCAGTTTGTCAACTTTAAATTAACTTCCACAATAACAAACGATAACATTGATACAAACTCACTGCTGAGTCAGGAATTCACTTAGCCTCTGTGTCTGTTACATACTGTACGGCAGATAGTTTTAATAAAATGCTTCTGCTAAAATTTAAATACTCGAGAATGAATTATGCCAAAATGAAAACCTGTGAAGATTTTCCTTCGGTTTAATTTTAGTCATCCTACTTTGAAATAAAGTGCTCAGGCAGAATCCTTTCATTTGAACTTTCTGCGTGTTCCATAATGATAAATAATTTATACAAAGTGCAACAGATAAATATTTCAAATATGGTTGTAAGGATACATCTCAGCTTCCTGGATTTGTGTATCCCATGACAAGATAATTAGCAATGCTGAGTTTAAGCACCAATTACTTGATATGCGGATTAATATCTGCTAATTATTAGGTGCTGATTCAAATTAATGTATTTGAATCTTGCTTGTAAAAGTTTTCTTTTCACACAAACAGATGAATTAAAACTATGTTAACACCACGCAGAGCGGGTTATCAGGCGAGCTGCTCCCCAGTCCTCCTGTCATTAAGACTCACACTGTGTGTCTGACATCAGTTAATATCTTCCACAGAGTTTGAAAGGACGCATTACCCAGATGTCTTTGCGAGGGAGAGATTGGCAAACAAGATTGATTTACCGGAAGCCAGGATACAGGTAAGACAAGGAAGATTCGTTGTTTGTTTCATACCGCAACCTGTAACGACACGTAGACCGCCGAGGTACAGAAGCCTGACGGGAAAAGTGTGTGATTGACAGGTGTGGTTCTCAAACCGAAGAGCCAAGTGGAGGAGGGAGGAGAAGCTGCGCAATCAAAGGAGGTCAGGGGGCGTGACTTCCTGTTCACAGAGCCAAGCCCCTCTGACCACTTCCTTCAACACATCCGTCTACCACCAGCAGCACGGCAGCAGCTCAGGTACACCGCCAGTCCACAGATTAATACGGGGTGTCACGATTCTCCGAATCCACGATTCGATTTTAAGGTCATGATTCTTTTTCCCCAGATATTGTTATACGATCGAGTCTTGGATCGTAAAGATCAAGAGATCGTTGGTTTTTATGCCCTGATAACTGTCATTCACATTTTCAAATTCTTCTTTAAAAAGACGGGCTGCATGCTGTCAAGTGTGATGTGTATATTTTTGGGGATGCACCACACTAAAGGCCATATGGTCAAATGTAAATAATTTATTGAAAATGGGGGAATCGTCAATCCCGCTTTTGATTTCGATAATTGAAATTGAAAACTCATTTCGAAAGATTTTCAGTGACACACCTACTGTTTAAAAAAAAAAAAGACTGATTACAATTCAGATTATTTTATTGTCCATTAGATTTGCATAAAATGGAAATTCGTCTTTGGCACTGGCATATAAAACACACCAACAATATGCAGCAATCACGCATTTATTTTCATTACACTGTATGTTCATTGGCTCCTTTACATTCTCTCTCTATGATTCATATATTTGCTGACAGAAATATAAACTGTATTACTAGTTTATAATTACAAACCCCAGAGTGACATTTGCAGGCAAACCATCAGAGTTTCTCCATTAGAGCGCATGTATATTTCCACTGCGAGATGTTGCCATCACGTGTGTGTGAATGTGTGTGCGTGCTTACCGTCTCGCTCTGTGTGTGTCTCTCCAGGGTCCATGTTGAGTCAGGCTGAGTCGTCCCTGCCCAGCTACAGCTCCCTGTCAGTTTTCTCATCTGGAGTCCAGGTTGGACATTTCATCATTCATCATTCATCAGCACCTTCCAAACTTTAAAGCAGGTCACAGCGCAGAGTCTGTTTATTTACATCAAGGGTAGAAAACACACCAGAATTAAAATAAAATACCTAAATAAATAAATAAAGACTACTGCTACGACTACTACTTCTATTATTAATAATAATGACATCATTTAATATTCCTCTTATCAAAATCCTTAGTATTGCTGTTGTCCAGGCCAACAATTATAATATTGACAATATTATTATTTAAGGGTCCTATATTGTAAAAGTGAGATTTTGTTAAAATTATAAATCAGATCTAGGTGCTGTATAAATACTGTGAAAGTATCAAAACGCTCAATCCACAGAGAAATGCCTGGATTCAGAAACTGTACCTTTAAACGAGCCGTCAGGATTTCTGTACGGTTGTGATGTCACAACTATACTATAT
>JAOVVB010072537.1:0-13943 GCA_028570985.1 Heterobranchus longifilis
ACGTGACGCAGACACACAGAAGTGATTTAATGTTTCAAATATCATGATTTTAACCCAAACCACAACCTTTTTTCTAATTCTACCGAGTTGTTTTGTTGCCTAAAACCTCCGAAATACTTGCCGGATTGGTCGTCCGTGTCCGTGTACGGATCACACAGATGTACACGCGGTTCCAGTCTTTGTATTTCTTTTAAAGACAAATTATATAAATGTGAGTAATGACAGATCTCCTCAAACAACCTCTCTTCAAAACAAGCGTCCATTTTGTTACGATCGTCTTCTTTTCTTCTTCTTGGCAAACCAGCTATAGCGGTGCACACAGAGTAGTTATTGGACGTAACCCCGGTTCTATGAGTCCGTGCAGAGCTCTCTGCATACACAAGCAATACGAGGATATTTACGTCACACGCACCTCATGCACATGCGGACGCGGAAAGCCACAACGTCCGTTTTAACATCGTTCACGGCATGTTTAAAACCAGGAGCGTAACGTTAAGGTATGAGGGCGAAAATCGCTCATATGTATTTACTGACACCGCTAGGGGCGACCTATACAGTGGTATGGTTTGGAGGAGCTGTTGCCACATCTCTCTGCGGTACAGTGGAGATGCTGGATGTCTTGGATTAGGAGAACAGTGGCATTATATTCTCCTCTCAGGCATCTGGAAGGAATGTAGGGAAAGAGTATATTTTTCTTTTTTGTCCCCTGCACAAGATACACCCTTTTTTTCCTCCTTTCGCTTCCTTTAAGATGTGAGTGCTTGCATTGAATTTGCCAACATCTGCAGGTCATATGTGTTTGAAAGGAGCTGAGTTCCTCCTCTCCTCCTCCTCCTCCTCCTCCTCCTCCTCTCTGTTGTCGACGAGTTGGAAGAGGCTCTTACTTTGGCAGGGACTTGTGCAAACTAGTAAAGACTCACAAATAGACAATAATGGATTTTATCGTGAATCGCGATAAAAAAAACACTCAATAAGTTGATCGTGGTGAATTTATATTATCGGGATAATCGTGAATATCCTCACGAACTGACTGCAGTTTACTACAGTGTCCTATCTGTGATGCAATAAAACAAATTCTTAAAAAGAAGTCGTAATGTTTTGAGAAAGAGTTACAATTTTGTAAGAAAAAAGTCGGATTGTTTTGCGAAAAAAACTCATAATTTTAGGAGAAAAAAAGGCGGAATGTTTACAGAAAAAAGTCATAATTTGATGAGAAAAAGCTGCAAAGTTTACAGAAAAAGTCAGAATGTTTTGAGAAATTTTTTTTAATTTTTCAAGAAAAGAACTCAATTTTATGAGAAAAAAAAGTCGTAATGTTTTGAGAAAAAAAGTCGGAATGTTTCGAGAAAAAAGTCGGAATTTTTCAAGAAAAAACCCCCCACAATTTCATGAGAAAAAATTTTAATGTTTAGAGAAAAAAACACAATTTTATGAGAAAAAAAGCTGTAATGTTTACAGAAAAAAAGTCATACTGTAATGTTTAAAAAAAAAAAAAAAGTTGCAATGTTTTGAGGAAAAAAAGTCATAATATAAAGTGATTCCACTGTGATTTAGTGCCGTTTTAAGAGTTTTAAGCATATTTCATTGATTATCGTGATAAATGAATTTGGCCGGGATAACCATCGTCCCATGCCTCCTCACAAACTGTTGACGGTGCATGTGTGTGTTTGTGTGTGTGTGTGTGTGCTGGTTTGTGCGACCGTGCCTTTTTATGTCCCTCCGGGTATGTGCGCGAGTTTATAGCCACGTGTTTAAAATACACCGTCGACCCAGCCACCGAGGCGGGCATGGGGAAAACACATTAGGGAGATGTGGCTGCAGCAAAACCTGCGACAGCCGCGCTGGTTTATGTCGGGCCGCAGCAGACTACCAGAGGCTGCTGTACGGCGGACAATAAAAGCTTCTGCATGTGCTTGTGGCAATCTGGATGAAAATATTTAGACATAGTAGACCTGAGACATTACTCTTTCGCTGTTCCCACCCTCTTTTTCTTCTATTTAATTAGCTTAGCAAATGGAAACTTCCTTGGCAGGACGGCAGTTGAGGGGATTGTGGTTGTGACAAAGAGAAATGGGGAAAACCCTGTGTCAGGATGTCTGTTTTCTTCCTTTCTTTTCTTTCTTTTTTTTTTTTTTACTGCCTGCCTGCTGCCTTCCAGTTTCAGTGGGTCGGAGGAAAAAGAGGGTGGGGGGGGGGGGGAGTGTGAAACCTGCCTCCCTTTTGGTGTTCAGGTTTTTTTCCCCGAGACAGGCAGGACCTGTCTGGAGGTTTTGCGGTGCGAGGTGTGAAAAGTGTCTAACTTGGCAGGGGGGTGAAAATGAAAGAGACAAAGCCATGTGGTAGAAAGAGTGCAATAAAAAAATTTCTTAAAAAGAAGTCGTAATGTTTTGAGAAAGTTACAATTTTGTAAGAAAAAAGTCGGATTGTTTTGAGAAAAAAACTCACAATTTTATGAGAAAAAAAGTCGTAATGTTTACAGAAAAAAGTCATAATTTGATGAGAAAAAGCTGCAAAGTTTACAGAAAAAGTCGTAATGTTTTGAGAAATAAAACTCACAATTTCGTGTACAGAAAAAGTGGGGTTTGGTGTGAGACTGCCGGACTGGTCTGCTTCGGTAACAGCTTGGACGAGTTTTAGGAATCTCTCCGTACTTTTCACTAG
This sequence comes from Heterobranchus longifilis, assembly GCA_028570985.1. Lineage (NCBI taxonomy): Eukaryota > Metazoa > Chordata > Actinopteri > Siluriformes > Clariidae > Heterobranchus > Heterobranchus longifilis. The sequence continues at coordinate 2,662 of JAOVVB010072537.1, forward strand.
GGCCCCTTATCGGTCGTTTTGGTCTCTTTTCTTTTCCGCTTTTGCTTTTTTTTTTTTTTTCCAACGCTGAATGACTTATTTCCAAGAAACGTAAGAGCACAAGATTCAAAGTGGTGCTTTTGCATGATTCTTTGTGGAGAAACTCTGGTCCTTATCATCCTGTATCAGTCCCATATATCTAGGACAGTAAGGTCTGCTATACAACTAGAAGACTCTTATCAATCGATTCGTCATCGATTGATATGGACGTAACTGTTGCTGCGGCAACGGCAGGAGTCAGATGATGATGTATATAAAGCATTGAAGGAGGTAGCCAAACCATGACGTTTTTTTCTAATCTTAAAGACGTCTTTTCAGTGCCTAAATCTAACGGAAGTCACTGAAATGTGGGTGTTTTTTTCTCAATGTACCGGCAAAACTAACAGAAGTGTAGAAGGACTTTTTTCAGTGAATAAACCTAAAGAAAGTGACTGAAATGTGGGTGTTTAATTCCTCAATGTACTGGTGAAACTCATAGAAGTGTAGGACTTTTTTCAGTGCCGAAACCTAAAGAAAGTCACTGAAACACAGGTGTTTTTTTCCTCAGCGTACCAGCAAAACTCACAGAAGTGTAGGACTCTTTTCAGTGCCTAAACCTGTTCACCAAAATGTGTTTCTGAAAACATTTTAGGCGAGAAATAGAGTATGCAGTTGCTTAATCTATCTTCATTTTAGATCGACAGCGGTTGGTTTGAGAGTTTCTCTGAAGCGTCGCGAGCCGGCGGCCGTCGCTCATTTGCATAAAGTAGCTGGATTTCAACTTCATGCAAACGAGGAGCAACAAAAGCGTGTAAATGACGCCGACTGTGGACACACAGATTTACACATCTGAGAATCTCTGAGTCGACTGTTCACTCTCTAATCACTGAGAAATCCTTTTTCTTATGTGATTTCAAAATACGTTTTGAGGAAGGTTGGATTTTCACACTTTTTGTACCAGAAGTTCTTTACCAGACGAAACCCCAAGATATTCATTTTTCTGTCATATAATACTGCAAATCCAAATATTTGGCGTTGCATTTTCAAAAGCGATGCCAAACATTCCTTTCTGCTCTGCTTTGTTGAATCTCACACCTCACTGAGTGGAATTTATAGAGACGTCAAAAACAAAAGATGTATAAAAGTTTGTGGAATAGTTTTGAAAACAAATGTTGTAGTGTGTAAATTACATTTTGTTTGGAACTTTTAATATACATATATTTTTGTTTCTTTCATATAAATCTAAAGGGAAGTGTGGAAAACAAAATGTAAAAAAAAAAGCCTGCACCTTTTCAGTCAGCATGAAATAGTTTTGGTTTGTCACTACCTCAAAATTAATGACTTTAAATAAATAAACTAAATGTAAAAATCATCATAAGGATTGTACATTGTGAGGCAATCAACTGTAAGGCCGTCATTACACAGCTTGCTGAGAAAAAAAACCCCTTTTTAAAGCTGTATTAAGTGTCATTAGCGCAGACTGTGGTCAGTTCAGGTTTTGTCGGTCGGCTCGTTACCGGACGACGTGAAATCAAATGCTGCTCGTGAAACTTCTGCTCGACCAGACGATGATCCGAGGGGCCAAATGTGCTCCGTCTGCGTACTACCCCCCCCCCCCCCCCAAAAAAAAACATGGCAGACATTCGGCAGCCCTGACGTCAGCTACAGTAGGTTTTTCCACCCGACTCCCAAGATTGCTGTGGAAAACGGCACGGCACATTTAACACATCTGTGCTCACCCGTATTTACGAGCACGCTTTATCGTCTCTAAAAGGAGCCAAATTGATATCTGCGCTGGCGTTCCTCCGAGCAGAAAAATGTACGTCTAATGTCTGGTGTTTCCATTATATACCCCCCCCTCCTGCCCCACACTCTCAAATCAAAACAACACCAAATGAGCTGAAAGTGTGTAAATCATGCTTTCTATGCAGGGTGTATCACCAACCGCAAATTATACTCCACGCAGTCACTTAATTTAGAGCTGTTTTCATGAGAAAACTCAGAGACTCCAGAGGGTATTTGGGGAAAGCTGATGAGGTGGAGAGGGGAATTCATTAGTGAAGTCCCCGCACAGAGCACCTCTAAATGCACGCTGGTGTGTAAACTCATCTCCTTTTAGTGAAAAGCTTTAAAAGGCTGCACTGAGCGCTCATGAATATTCAGTATTGGGATGTGTTGTTCCCAAAAAAAGAGGAAGGAGATGTTTCCATCTGTCTGCACGACTGTATGAAAGTTTCATGTCACGATTGTCCTGGCTAAAATAATTACGATTCACGATCCTGATAATCAACGACATGTTTAAAACTCCTAAAACACACTGGGATCACTTTACATTTTTGCTTTGTTAGCACTTTTTTCTCAAAATATTCCAATTTTTTCTCATAAAATTGTGACTTTTTCTCATAACACTACAACTTTTTTCTTGAAATTTTGCAACTTTTTTTCTTGAAACATTACGACTTTCCTCATAAAATTATGAGTTTTTTTTCTGGAAACATTAGGACTTTTTCCTCAAAACATTACGAGTTTTTCCTCATAAAATTGTGAGTTTTTTTCTTGAAACATTACGACTTTTTCCTCATAAAATTGGGATTGTTTTTCTGTACACATTACAACTTTTTCCTCAAAACATTATGAGTTTTTCCTCATAAAATTTTTAGTTTTTTTCTGTAAACATTAGGACTTTTTTCTCAAAACATTCTGAGTTTTTCCACAGAAAAATATGCGTTTTTTTTCTGTAAACATTACGACTTTTTTTTAAGAAACAAATATTTGTATTGCACCACAGATAGGACACTGCAGTCAATTTGTGAGGATATTCATGATATTAACAATTATCCTGATAATAGAAACTCACCACAATCACCTTATTGTGTTTTTTATTGCGATCTACAATAAAATCCTTTACTGTCCCATCCTGGTGGGTAGTCTCGTCCTGAACGCTCCCAGCTTTTAATAATTTCCTCATGAGCCCATAACCTGTAATTTAATAATAAACCAGTTTATTCCATGACTTGGAAAAATGTGCATCCGTCTCCAACACTCCATATTCTTGGCAAAAACAAACATCTGAGGCTTCTGCAGTACTTTCTTAGTTTTTAATTTGGTGAGTTCTGACTTTGTGTGAGGTTTGCTTCATTTCCTTATTTTGATTTGGAGGAACCGTGATGTCAAAAAAGACCCAGATGTTCCCGTGTATACTGTTGTGGCAGACGTCCGATGTTTGAAAGTCTAAACTGTGACCACATCGCAAAAACCGTTCCAGACAGTGACTCACACTGTAAGACTGAATGAGCTAATAGCGGTGAAAAAGGGGGCAGATACATAAAAAGGGACATTGCGGGGCACTAAATTAAAGAAAATACTTTGGAGTGGAGTTTCACTGAGGGCCTTTTCACACCGAGTCTGAAACTAATTTATCGTCCGTAATCTGAAAAAACAGGTGTGATTTTTTTACGTACCCCCCTGTGAAAAACCTGTGAACACAGCTCCTCCTGTGCTCTGTGAATGGAGGCTATAACTATAGCCTTAATGTTGTTTCTATGCCTTTTATTATTATAGCACCATGTGCAAAAAATTTAATTAATTTCTATGTATGCAACATACCATGCATAAGAAGTTTGTTTGGTTTTTTTTGCTTGTTTTTTAATGATATAGTCATTTTTGCGAGTGCCAATTTCTTTCTCAATTAATTGCTTTGTGTTAAAGTGAAAAAATACCCGTCAAAGTTTTCTGAAAACTTCAAATATTTACAGCCAAAAACATATTCTGCATGTGTACTATCATGTAAGAGGAAGAAAAACAGTGAATCTTCACATTGCAGATGTTGAAACCATCAAATGTTTGACATTTTGACAAAAAAAACCCCCTGCGGATTAATCTTACAGCACTGGAAAATGTACAACATACGTGATTTAATGGGCTAAAACATGTACAAACTTTATTATACCCCATTACTTTCCTGCACAGTTGGCGTCTTTTCAACATCTGGACTGCTGTTTGCAACTCCGCTGGATTATTCTACATTGTATTACGTTCTGATATCGCCAACATTCTTAAGAAAAATTCATTTTCTGGCGGGAAATCTGACACGCACAATTAAGCGCGCAGCCGCGGGTCCAATCAGGAGTCTTATCGTAGCACACGCTGTCTCTGCCGTGGTTGTTAACATGATCAGAGGCACTAATGTGGCGATTCTACCAGGCGAGTTAATCTTTACTAATGCTTTCTGTTAACAGCCATCTGTGATCTCTGCTGCGACGGTAAAGCCTTTTCAGCGGAGCGTGATGCTGCGCTCAGCGCCCCGCCAGTCGCTCCTCCATTACGCCGAGGGATTGGGTTTATTATTATTCAGCCCGGAGAGGCTTTAGGACCAGAGAAACCGTGTCAGATGGAATCCATTTTGATTTTTAAATGCAAATACCGCTGACACGGTCTGTAAACAAACGGAGGCCTCCGGTGAGGATGTGTCACATCCGCAGTCAGGTACATGGTTGACCCCCGTGACCCCTTTTACTGGAAATCTATTTTTGTTATGGATGATTGTGTTCACAGGCTTTATTGTGTTTGGAAATTTGAAACACAATATTCCCCAAAAAGTTCAAAGAGTCCGTATTTTTTGTTGCACGTTTAAAAATAAATACAACCCCCGACTCTGAAACTTTGGTCCGTCATTAAAGTTTTTGGGTTCCATTTTTTTGCTTTTTTTTGCAGCTGTCAAAAAGAAAGGAGAGTTGTTTGTAGGCGTGAGATGATGACATTTTTTTTCGATTTCTTTCTCAAAACATTACAACTTTTTTCTCAAAAAATTAAGATTTTTTTCTCAAAACATTATGACTTTTTTCTAAAAAAAATTACGCCTTTTTTTCTCAAAACATTATGACTTTTTTTTCGAAAAATGACGACTTTTTTCTCATAACATTATGATTTTTTTCTCAAAACATTATGACTTTTTTTCTCAAAACATTACAACCTTTTTTTAAAGAAACAAGTATTTTTATTGCACCACAGATAGGACACTGGAAATTCACCACGATCAACTTATTGTGAGTGTTTTTTTAATCACGATCCACGACAAAATCCATTATTGTCCCATCCCTGGTTGTTTGATCACTCAGAGCCACCGTACATGCAAACATCATTATCCAAAATGTAAATACAGGTCTAACCATTCGTCTGCAAAATCAAAATCCAACTAAAATCAAAGGGCCACTGATGCACCATCGGTATGTGGTTTACACCAGCAAAAGAAGCCCATTATCCTCTCAAAGTTTCAGCGTTTCTGATTAATTATTTGACCAAATAAAAAAACAAGCAAACACACAAATCTGGCTCCCGCTGCCTCTCTCGCGCTGCTAAATATACCTGCCCACCTGCCAAATTAACAAAGAAAAACAAACAAAATACTAATTATGCAAAACTAAATAAACTAAACAAGAAAATAATTCAACTAAACTCTTCACAAGCAAAAGAAAACACTGCCAAAAATCTAATCTAAATAAAGCAAACATCTAGAATAAGCAATTAAACAATTATTATTATTAGTAGTAAGGCAACAGCTAAATACTAACAGGAAATAAACGGCTCTAAAAACAGGTATTAATATACATTTACAAGTGAATTGCACACTGGCAAAAATAGATCCGGTGCATATAAAAAATATGGCCTCAGTGTGCAAAAAACTTGGAAATTCAAAGACATAAAACAGCTTTCACGCTGTCCTCACTGACACTCTGGATGTCTCTATATTGGTCCCTTGCTTCCTCTCCGTCTTACCCCCCCCCCCCAAAAAAAAAATAAGCCCTTCTGACAGTGACATCAGCCAAGGTCATTATAGCTTCACTTATAATCCCCATCGTTTCCATGCTGCTGAAACCGGGTTTCATGGTGTAATGGAAGCAGGCAGGCAGGGTGCAAAGCTTGATTACTTTGATGATGATAATTTGTTTAATCAAGTGATTGGGTGGCTGAGTGGAATGGCTGCATGACCGCGATCCTCCAGACTTGGCAGGATATCCTTTCTGTCTGGGAGTCTCCTGGCTTTCCAGCACAGTCCTCTGCAGGGCTTTCCAGATTCATCACAAAGAATTAAATCGTGGATATAAAAGAGAATGAGGGATCTTCAGAAGCTGCTTTAAGCCTCGTAGCATTTTGGCTAACGTGAGTGATCGTCTCCTGTAATCCAGTAGTGCTGCTCTCGGTTTTTTAAGGAAAACGTAGGAGCGACTTTCTTCGTTTTCTGTCATCGTTGAAGCCAAACTAGTACGGAGACATTTTGCTTTTAGTACGCACTGCGGCTTATAAAGTACATACTGTTGCATGCAACTGGGACTTTGTCATACTACATTGAACTTTGACCCTCTTGCTCATATGTGCTGCGCAAAGGATTGTGGGTCAGAACAGCCAGAAAAGCTCGCATACTGCAAAATGTGACTGGATTCTGGCATACTGCATTTGACATACTATGTTTTGGGACATACTAAATCTTTTTCTAGCATACTAAATAGTATGGTAGTATGGGTTTACCAAAGTTCACAAAGTTGAACTCCACGCGATGCAAATTTGTGAATTTGCTTTGCCACTGGAAGTACAGGGCTGCACAATAGATCGTGAGAGTATCGGTAGAAAACTGCACTTTTTCTTTTTTTTTAATGATGCCGTTTGTGTTCAGTTTAGTGTAAAATAATGTTGTCAATAATTTCCTCATTGAAGATGCAATTTGTTGTATTTTAGCAGAAAGAAGGAAGAAAGCAGCAGAAAGACAGAACTGAGTACACTTTAATATCTGTTTATTTATCGCAACAATGTTATCGTATATTCTCCTCATATCGTGCAGACCTTACCGCCTGCACATGAGAAGTTAGAAAGCCCGTTCTGCCAGAAATCTAATTAGGTTTAGGCAGTAAAACTACTTGTAAGTTTAGGAAAAGATCATAGTTTGGGTTAAAATACGCCCTTTCTGGCAGAAAGCCCTGAAGGATAACTTCTCCTGGAATGGAAATAAACGGGCGGCGAATATTCGCCAATGTTAATTTTGTGTGACCGTGCCCTGAGAAAATATCTCGTCTTGGTCTTGAAAAGCCTGCGTTACAAAGTCGGGGTGTGGGTATCTGAGTTTAGCAGGCAGGACAAGTCTAACAAAACAAGCTACTGAGATGCATTATGGGAAGAAAACCCAGAATATGTCGGCCTATGTTGTCCTTTTTTCAATCTTTGTCTTATGCAGGAATATTAAATTACTGAATGTTCTGATAAAAGGTCTCTTACTTCTCATAAACCCTTCGTATAATATCATACGAATGTATGCACAGCAGTTCGTAAATATCATACGGACACGTGTCCTGTTTTAAAAACCGGTCCCATGATAGACACGTCATTAACATCGTGATTAACGTGAAACGGGAAGAATTCAGTAGGTTTAGACAACAAAACGACTTGGTTAGTAAAAAAAAACCCACTGGGATTGCAATAAAATCCCATTAAAATTCCTACTTCCTACTTGGATTGAAATACATATAACTAATGTAACGTTCACGTCATTAATGTCGCGATTAACGTTGTGAAACGGGAATAATTCGGTAGGTTTAGGCTACAACCAGTTAGGTTTAGGCAAAAAAAACCACTTGGTATGGTTAGTAAAAAAACACGGGGATTGCATTAAAATCCCCAGTTAGGGCTGAACGATTTTGAAAAAAATATCTAATTGCGATTATTTTGACTGATATTGAAATTGCGATATGATTCGCGATATATCTGTGACAACAGGTGAATTTTTCTTCTTTTTTTTTTCACCTTTGATAAGTGAATTTTTCGTTTTTGGCTCATTTTTTTCATCTGTGAAAAACAGGTGAAAAAATGTTTTTTGTTTTGTTTTTTCCCCACAGGTGAAATATTTTTTTCTTAAGTCTGTAGAATACAATATGTAGTCCAGGACGTCTGTGCAGCACCACAATATTTCATTCAGAATTATATTTCCACACGTTTTCACTCATGTCTCACAATTACGTGCTATATGTACGAATTACAGCGCATTACTTTTCGTAGTAATTGCTACGAATAAGGAATGAGTCCTGCCTGTTTTACCACATGATGAGAGCAACACACAACTTGCAGAATTTCCTCGTAGCTGTAACCGTGGTTACGTCAGCTCTCTTCTCTTACAGTGTGCATCTAATGAACTCCGTGACCTCGCCACATGTGCGCGTGGCACACCGCGCTGCCTACGCGTCCTCTGCGTCGACGCTCTGAAGAGTCTATTGAAGACGCCGTTTTTGAAGATGATTGCTCGCTGTCGCGGTCTCTGCTTTTGTTTAGTGCGGTCGCACTTCGCTACGTGTGACTTGGTGACCACAAGAGGATTTATGAAATGTTTTTGTTAGACCTGCAGTGCAAGAAGCTGCTGGAAACATCTGTTGCGTGGTGGTTTTTTGTTTTTTTTTGATAGTGGCTCCTCTTTATGTGGGATGCAGCAGCAGCGTTCGCAGCATATCTGTCTGTTTTTACTTGAGAGATCAGTCTTCAAAGTTCGGTGCACATACCATCGAGAAGAGCTCACTGCTTCATCTCTCTTATTGTTAAAAACTACGTGTCTTGTGATTTGTTTCTTACAACCCCTCATGACGGCTCTCTGGAGGCCTCAGCGTGCAGCACATCAGTCAGGAAAGTAAAACCCAGAGTATGCAGGGGACCATATGAACATTTTATGTCACGATAATCAAAGAAATATGTTTAAAGCTCTTAAAATGGCACTAAAACACACTGGGATCACTTTATCTTACGTTTTATTTTGTTGGGACTTTTTTCTCAAAATATTGCAACTTTTTTGTCATAAAACTTTGACTTTTTTTCATAAAATTGGCTTTTTTTCTCGATACAGGATGACTTTTTTCTCAAAACATGATGGTTTTTCCTCGAAACATTACAGCTTTACGACTTTTTTTTAGACATTAGGACTTTTTTCTTGAAACATTAGGACTTTTTTCTCAAACCCTACGACTTTTTTCTTGAAAAACTACAACTTTTTTCTTGAAAAACTTCAACTTTTTTCTTGAAAAACTACAACTTTTTCTCAAAACATTGTGACTTTTTTCTTGAAACATTACAACTTTTTTCTCATAAAATTCAGCCCTTTTTTCCTCGAAACATTACGATGTTTTTTTAAAGAAACGTTCCGAAAAATTACGACTTTTCCTTCAAAACATTGACTTTTTTTAAAGAAACATTACGACTTTTTCTCGAAAACAAATACTTGTATTGCACCACAGATAGAACACTGTAATAAACTGCAGTCAATTCCTGAGGATATTCACGATTATCACCATGACAGAAATTCCCCACGATTGACTCATTCTGAGCAGTTTTTTTAATCGCGATCCACGATGTTACTGTCCCACGCCTCACCCGGAGCGCAGGGCGGCGCGGCCAGCAGCTTGTGTTGTTTCAGGACCTTTCAGGAAAGCCAGACTGCAGTCTTCAGAAACCACACATTCTTGTAGAATTACAGTACAGGGAAAGAATCGGGAAAGGCTGTGTATGTATGTAGTGAGCAGAGGTTTGGCAGACACATTAAAAGCCATTTTTAGCTGCAGGAGTTTTTGTTAGCGATATCCGTCCTGCATCTAAAAAGGAGGGAGCGCGGAAGCTCTGTGAAGGATCGGGCTCTCGGTAATTGTGTGCGCTCTCAGTTGAAAGTGTGTTTTCTGTCTTGATAAATTGGCACTCTTTCAAAGTCTATTCTTCCACAAAGTCATTAAAGATTGAAAATGCAGCCTAGCTGTGGTTTGAGCACTGGGCCTATTTTGGTTGCCAGAATTCAATTATTTACATTGGATGGAACATGAAGAAGAATTTCGCCCCATCCTTTCTAAGTATATGAGCCAGAGGCTCTTATTAAAAGAAAAAAAAGTCACACAAAATATCCAGAAGAGATGCTGCTGCTGCGACATTAGGGATGCACACAGCATCCTTACAAGTGTGTTGATTTTAAGTGAATATAAAAAGATGCCAGTCCTTAGAAGAGTCTTTCCAATTATGGGCTAATCAAAGCTGCAGCACGTATACTGCACCCTGGAGGATACAGTCCGGTGATGGGAGCTGTTTATTATTCTTTTTTTTCAGCGCACTTGTGGGCTCTGTGTTGTTTGGTCGATAAGAGAAGAATGCATTTAGCATCGAGCAGCTGGTCTGCATATGTAAAACATGGAAGCGTTTTTTTCTTTTTGTTGTTTTGTTTGCGCGCAGGAAGTGAGCGGACGGAGACTGTGGCGTTTTCTGTCAAACATCACTCAGTCGCGCAGACGTACATTACAATGGCTTCCTCTTTGTTTGATCCTCAGTTTCTTTTCTCCAAACAAAATCACATTTGTTATTTCACACTGGTGAAAATGGCGTATTTATGATGCAAAAGGAAGTTTTGATGGCTGCAGCATGTGCAGATTAACTCTTTAATTCTATTTTTAGAAGGTTTGTTTCACTTCTTCCTTTGGAAAACTGGAAATGAGGGCTGCAAACAGCGATTCATCTCATGTTTTTTATTCCCATAAGTTGATTCATTGTTTAGTCTATTAAGAGTCTGAGGTAACATCTGCAGATCCTCAGATAACATCTGCAGATCCTCAGATAACATCTGCAGATCCTCAGATAACATCTGCAGATCCTCAGACATCGTGCAGAAACATCGTACCTCCATATTTTATTAATCTTATTTTTCTTTCATAAATCAATGCCTTTGGTCACCTTTTATGTCTGTCTGTGGGTTTTACAAATATTTAATCAATAAAAAGTGTTAAAAAGAGGTAAATAGCTCAGTAAAATGTTTTCAAATTTCCTGAAAAAGTAAAGGTTTTGGACATACAGGGTTTTTACCTGACATCGACGATGTGCATAGGGCTGCAACTAACAATTATTTTCATTGTCGATTAATTGTTTGGTTTATAAAATGTCGATCAGTGTTTCCCAAAGCCCAAAATGACGTCCTCAAATGTCTTGTTTTGTCCACAACTCCAAAATATTCAGTTTACTGTCGAATAGGAGGAAAGAAACCAGAAAATATTCACATTTAAGAAGCTGGAATCAGAGAAATTAAATGTTTTTCTTTCTTTAAAAAAATACCCAAACCAATTAATCCATTATCAAAATAGTTGGCGAATCATTTTAAAAATTATATTTTATTTTTTATTTATTTTTTAATTATTTTATTTTATTGATTAAAAAACGAATTAATTAATACAGTGGTTCCCAAACTTTTTCTGCAGGGTCCCTCTCAT
>JAOVVB010072547.1:0-13942 GCA_028570985.1 Heterobranchus longifilis
GGAGATCTCCGCCTACCGATTGTCTGGGGACTTCTAACGGCCGGTAACAAAGTAACGGCCCTTAGATTTTGGCAAAGAGCACGCTTTACCGGAAATGGTCCGTCCTGTGATGTCCTCCAAAGCAGATGTATAGTCTGGCTGGACGGATGAATCATGTCCTGTTAGTTTCTAAGCGAGGAATATGTTTCGCCACAAACGAGACAAACGTCAACAAATATCAACAAACTTTGAAGGAGTTTTCTTCAGTGACTGCGGCTGAGCCATCCTGGAGCCGTCTCGTAAAAACACGTGTTCCTAGTACAACGGTCTGTCACCGCCCCCGATATGAAGGACCGCCCTAAAGACTTTGGATTGGTTCTGCAGTGCAGGGTTTTTTAAAACTCCCTAATTGTTACCACCCAGTTTTAGTAACGAAAGCTGGGAGAAGGTCCTCAGTCTCTAGTCTAAAGTTGTCATGTTACAAGCAAGAACCTGGTTAGTTTTCCCGACCACTGAAGGAGAAGTACATATGTATATATATATATATATATATATATATAGAGAGAGAGAGAGAGAGAGAGAAATACCTGTCACTATTTCCTTTACAGGATAACTTCCAACACAGTTAAATGTCTGGCCAGAAGCAGTTTGTAAGCTTACCACTGACCAAAGCCATGTCATTTATCCAAGGCTCTCCAAAAAGAGCTCACTTTAATTCTCCGTTTACCTCCTGTGTCCTTGGGAAAACCAAAGAGAAGGGCGGAGGCGGTTGGACGTCAGTCGACAGTCAACACATTTCAGACTTTTTTTTCATTATATTTCCCATCGACTGTGAGTTGTTCTAGCGTAAGAGAATACTCAAAGCAGCGCTGTGCCTTTAATGCAATCAACAGGTGTGTTAAAGGCTTGAGCAGGAGCTGAAATGCTGCCTGTTGATGTAGAAATTCTTACCTCTCAGGGGACCGCTGGAGTTGACAACGTCTCGCCAACTGGGACAAAAAAAAAAAAAAAGACACAAACACATTATTACTTTCTGCATCCAAAGTCTTCTGGGGGCTGTTACAGCGATCCACTAAAAACTCTGAGCCATATCGTGTGTCTGAGGTGAAGAAATCTCTGTCATATTTTAGAGGCAGACATGCATTTGCTTTAAATATTATTTACTCATTGTGTGTTTTTTTGAAGTCTGTGATGCCAGGAGGATACAAAAACACAAATTAGCCAGGAATGAGTGAAATAAAAACCTGAACTTAAAAGGAAGACAGCTCCCACAATAAAGTCTGAAACCTTTTCATTATCTTTGAAAACTCGGTATGCTCTGTAATTCAGCATATTTGACATTCAGCTCAAAAAGAAGATATTCACCTGTAATCTTTCTTTTCCATCAGGCGACAAACATGGATTTATGTTAGTTATACATCAACTGTCTTCTTATGTACACAGGCCAAATTACAAACCAGCCGCCCTATTTTGTCACCCATTCTCACTCCCAGCTCGGCAACTCGGTCAGCGCCCCTGGGCGTCAGTTGAAAGTTTATTTTGAAAAGAGACTGTGCATCTTATGAGCGGAAACTGTACATCTCCTGTGAACACGGAAGTTTATTTTGAAAAGCCACTATGCATGTAACGAACGGAAGATGAGGCACCGTCCCGGCTAGAGGGGTAGAGCGTCATATCGTGAAATGTAGCGCCACTGACCCGTCAGCGTTGGTATTTGACGGGTTAGAAGTGAGAACGTGTTGCATTTTAGGAAACAGCAGACCTTGTCAAATGCCTTTTTTCCTCTCTTATGAATCATTTCCAGAAGAAAACACTCCACAGAGATGAATGTGGTCCAAGTGTTGCATTTATTTTCATTATGCTCTCCCCATGGTCTCTACACTACAGGAACCATCTCTGGATGTGGCTCAATTACTGCCCGTGTGTTTGCACTGGTCAATTCTCATGCGAGTGTTAAGCCCTCAATGTGTGTGTTCTTCTCGGCCACATCGGTCAGCAGTTTCCACTACGGAGACTGGTACTGTACTGGCGGTCCACCGAGCCGCAGGCGGCCTGAGGGACTCGGTCCGTGCCCTTGATAGTCATCTCTGTCATCTGCACAAACACCAACTGTGTCAACACCGGGGAGCACGGCTCGCCGTAGGAGAACACGGGAGCTATTGATAGCATGTGAGATGTGTTATTGCTGAGGGTGCTGCGCCTGCATTCCATTATAATGATAATTGGCTACTGGGAATTTTGGGATTGGCCCAAAATAACACATCAAAAAATATTACAAATCTATATAAAAAATAAAAAAAAGAATTATGGAACAATGTGTTGAGAGAAGAATCTGTGCAACGCATTCTCATGTAATAAATATGAAAATGTATGCACAACAGTTCGTAGATATAATACGTGTTTAAATACATGTGCTGGTCGTGTGATACATGCGTCATGAACGTAGCGATTAATGTTGTGAAATGGGAATAATTCGGTAGGTTTAGGCTACAAATATACTTTGTTAAGTTTAGGCACCAAAACTACTTGGTATCGTTAGTAAAAAAAAATGCAGGGGGTTGCATTGAAATCCCTACTTCTGTGTTCCATTTTAAATACATGTGCTGGTCGGGTGATATATGCTTCATTAACGTCGTGAATAATGTGAAACGGGACTAATTCACTAGGATTAAGCTACAAAAATAGTTAGGTTTAGGCAACAAAACGCCTTGGTATGGTTAGTAAAAAACGTGGGGAATCGGCATTAAAATCCCTACTTCTGTGTTCCGTTTTAAATACGGTCATGTGATACACACGGACTCGAACTCCGGTCTCCTGAGTGAAAGTCCTGCATGTGGCCGAGCCAATCTGGGTCTCACAATTAGCCTACATGCGTTATGTACGAATTACAGTGCATTCATTTTCATTGCTACGAACAGGGAGTGAGACCAGCCTGATCTGCCCGACTATAAAAGATGAAGTGAATGTATGAGCCCACAGGACTCCCATTATTTAGCAGAACAGCTAAGAGCGTTTGTGCAGTCAAAATGATGTAACCGCGGCGACAATGACTGGAAGTGTCGGGTGCCTCTGGGAGTAGTGCGAGATGCTGGAGAGCACCTGAAAAGTGAAAAAGCCCAGATGTCTAAGCAGTTGTGGAAACACACTTTCTGTCCAGGTTGGCTGAACGAACAGGAATTGAAACCACCTGCTGGTGATGTTTTTCATGTTAGTGGAGGTGGAGAAATGAATTTTCCTTCAGGTGTGGAATGACAATGAGAAGTGTGAGAAAGCATGAAGCTCGATGACAGCAGGTCTGCATTCTTCCGTAGCTCAGATCTCTCTAGCCATATATAAAAAATTTAAAAAAAGCATTAAGAAGCCAGCAGATCACTCACTGTACTGGTGAAAGCCTGTCAAATCCAGGGATGAATTTCAGCGGACTACAGATTCATTTTGGGTCTCTGCACCATCTGAATGCCCCATCAGTGTGCTGCCTGAACTCACTTTGGTTTCAGCTGAATTGCCATTATCAGAAATATGGATCAGATATTACTTATGGTGAATAAAAAAAGTAAGCACCTCTCGTGAGGGCCCATCATGTGTTCTGGTACAAAGGGTACATACAAGAAATAATTCTGTGAAAAAAGGTTTACGTAAAAACAAATGTACATCTATTTATACGTCTAATCTATGTGGAATGTAGTTGAAAACGCAACTCCCCGCCATCTGTTTATCCTGGGATCTCTCATCCCTAAAGATCTTTGTTTCACATTAACCACTGGAGCTCTGAGAACACACAGCGGTGTCACAGCCTGTAGCCCGGACATTAGCCTCATGACCAGGGTCAAGCCACGCTGTCAGCAACATTAATAACCTGGACCAGAATGAATTCGCCTTCGCGTCATTAACTAAGCCGGGCACTGCACTTGACATACTAATTATTTTTTCTTTGGGCGAGATGCAGAGAGACAAGGAAAACCAGCACAGTTATATAACAATCTTTTCTGCTGACCGCTGTGGTGGATGTGACTGTCCAGCCACACAGCATGGTCCCCTTCAGCCTTGTTATATAAAATCCAGACAGATTCAAAGTGTTATTTTTAACCAATTATTGCCTGAGCCATAATTAGGGAAGGGGAGGCCATTTTTAATCAGGCTCCCAGGAAGTGCGCCGGCCGTTGAAGCCAATTTGACATAGTGGCCAAACGGTGGTATTACAACTATGAAGCCATAGGGCCCAAAAATATTTTTTCCCATTGACTTACATGGCGAAAGAGACATTTATAAATCTGTGGATCTTTTTTTTTCTGCGTCACAATCCCCGTGAAATGACTCGTTTCACTATCAGGATTAGATCCATTTGGTTTGATAACATTTAGAAAGTCTAGAAGAGCTGCAAGATTTAATCTTTTCCGTTCTGTCGGCGGATGTCTCCAGTGCGCCTGCTCTCTGGGCCCCATAACGCTGAAGCAGTGCCATTCATCCGGGGATTTTTAGAGCTTTTTTTGGCTTCATGCGCCACTGAGCAGCTTTCGTAGGAATGAACGGAGCTTCGCCTCGATCGCTGCATCCAGATTTTATGATGATGCATCCATGCTTTTAATACACAGAAAGCATCTCCATGCCTTTAACAAGTGGCTTATGACCTGAACTCTAAAGCCCCTTTCCCACTGGCCGAAAACCCCACCAACAGCCACTAACATCTGGCTTTTATCTTTAGTGGGAAAGGTTGCAATCGGCATTCATTCCCGGCAGTCACGGGTATTTATCGGCTCAGCAGTGATGGAAACATGACATCCAGGTGGAAACGCTATTTTTTGCACCTTTTCCGGCAAGATACTATGATGTGTGTTGCCTCCGTTGTTAACTTCTGCGACTATTTATCATCTCAGCAATGAATTTGGTCCTTCTCTGTCGAAGCAGCGCTCGAACATCGTTCCAAATTAGTCGGCACAGAGTTTAAAAATGAGACTGACTAAGTAACAGATATTTAAAAAAGGAGTTACCACCCTAACATTTTGACTGGCCTTGTTGCTGCTTTCTGCTGTTTACTAACCCTGTTTAGCCCGCACCTTTGTGACATCAAACGTGACACAGCCTACTGGCAATGGGAAAACAGGTTTTACTGCGTTTAAAAAACCTGCATATACATGCAAATTTTGGTAGAAAAGAGTATAAGAGACATCACTTTATAGCCCAGGGATGAGACGAGAATAAACGTTGCTTTCTGTCTTGTTAGTTTTGTCACAGTTACACAACAATCCCGAACATCTCATTACTCTGATTCTGTCAGAGGGGTTTACAGAGACGACGTGAGATCTGCAGTGTCCAGTCTGTTCGGTCGCTCTGTGATGGCGTGATTGGTCGGAGCCTCCGTTAACTCAGAGGTATGAGCGGGGTGACAGGTGAACCTTTCACTGCTGTGGGGCTAATTTGTGTGACTTTGAAATGTAATGAAGATAAGTCAGAGACGGACAGATAGGGAGGCTGAGCTAACTTCAGAGCAGAGGTCAAATTCTGAACTGACTGGAAAAACAAGTTAGTTGATCCTAAAGCAAAAGCAGGCGTGTGTTAGAATTGGTTTATGTTCACATCAGTTGCAGAGCAGATGGCAGATAAGACAGTCTGTCAGGGCTGTGCTCATTCAGCAGGAAACATCAGCAGATGACATTTTGTCAAATGTTGTTCGGGTGTGAAAATCAACCCACTTATCAAAGTAATCGCACATGGGCATGGCGGCATCCATGCCACGATAGCTTAATAAGGCAATAGCTGCACACAGGTGATGGCAAGCCTGCTTTTAATTTTTCCCTTCGGCTTCAATTTGATGCAGCGCCGGCTCGTCGGACGAAGTCAAACCGTTCTCCAAGTAAATCAGTTCCAGTTTGAGCAGATTTTAACTTGCTTTGCATTCACTCTAAATTATTTCTTCCAGAGTTGAGACTTGGTTCCTGGTCTTGCCCATTTTTTTTTTTTGTATATTCAAAAGTGGATATGAATTGGATGTAACCTTACTGCCTGGCTGAAGAGCAGATGGCAACAGAAAGCAGAATTTCCACCTAGCAGCAGTTTTTCAGATGGTGTGATTCTGTCTGCTGCTGTCCACTCTAAAAGCCCCCTAATCTGACTACTGTTGACTCTGCTTTATAGGGGTGTGTGTGTGTGTGTGTGTGTGTGTGTGTGTGTGTGTGTGAGATGCTACTACTGTCCATAACTAACACACTAAGTTGTAGAGCCAGATCGATATATCGGTCGACCGATATTGGCCTGTCACAGATGTATCGGTATCTATCGGTATCGGTGTATATATTTTCCGATATGTGCTGATATGAAATCTTTTTATACAGAACATATAATGCAGAAAAGTATGCTTGGGTTGATTTAGAAATTGTGTCATTATGTAGTTCGTCGTTTAAATGATCAGCAATTGACATACAGCATTATTTTCTAGAATGTAATCCACTGTATGTAGGCCTATAATGTATAATAATGTATACTAATGTTAAATATTCTTTATTATAGTTATTTGTTTAAGAAAGCAGCCTTCTGAGTACCTCTGCATCATCATACTGGTGCAAAATTGGTGCACAATCCATATAGAAAAGGTCTATTTTCATTACCAGCTCAAAACTTCACTATAATCGTCCGCCGTATCGGTTAATTTTTCCCATCAAAAATTGGTATCCGGCTCAAAAATTCCATATCGGTCAGGCCCTACTCGTCATCTGATACACTTCCAACAAATAAGCGATTGCTGAAAAATTCTATGAAGGCAAATAGCTTAATAATGAATAATCAAACCAAAATATATTAAAAATTTAATGCAATATGGTACAGTGAAAGGGTAGCAAACATACCGTAAAACAGTGACAGAGTACAATTGTTTTTCTTGAAACTAGCCATGTCATTCCATTGGGAAAACATGCAAATAGATTTAAAGTGGAGTTAAGACGTAAACGAACAAATGAATACAGTAGCCGTGCTAAGTGAACTAAGTGAGTTATCCACCCACTCATACTGCACCTGTGTGACTACAGGAATTGGGATATTGTGTATTGCCTGCCAAATGTGCAAATTGACTGCACAGCTGATGGAAGCCCCAGGTGTGAGGTGAATATGTGGGATCTTATCTTGTAGTAATTTCACTGGAATTAACAACAGGCAGGTCACTAATATTAAAGTAGGATAAACACAGCTGCGCAACTCTGGAACACTGCACACAAGCATGCACACAGTGTGCATGTGCAGACAGGCAGATGCCTTAACAGAGCGTGTGTAATCTCTGGCACACATTTAGGTGTAAATTACAAAAGGAATCCACCTCTAATGCAATTGCTCTGTTGCAATAAATACAACTGTATCTTTTGTGACACAACACTGAGGTCATTTGCGGGGAAATATCAGTGTTGTTTCATGAGCACGACGCCATCTCTAATCCCTAACACAAGAAATGAGCAGCGTTAACAGCTAAAAACCTCATTTCACAGGGGGAACCCCACCCATAAACAATCACAAAGCCATTTAAAGCACCGCAGACCCTTTCCAGATATTTTCCACTGTACACTGGAAACTGCCATATTAACATATACCAAAAGGTGACGTGCAAATGTATAAAACATTTAATTAAAAAACCTTTAGTTTCCTAAGCTCATTCATTTGAAAATGATCCAACACTTGTAATTATTTTGGTGGTAGCGATGCCATTCTGCAACAGATTGCAGGCCAGGGTCTATAATACCCCTTTTTCCCCCACTGGCCAAAAAAATCCACTAACACCAGCTAACATCTGGCTTTTGTGTCCAATGGGAAAGGTTACAATCGCCATTCGCTCCAGAGACAAATGACTCTGCAGTAGTCATTAATGTAAACACAACACGCGGGTGAACAACACGCTAATTTTCACCTCTTTACCTGAGCGATGCAATGACGCACGTTATCACAGCCGTCTGTCTCCCTCCAAACAGCGCACGAACACAGTTTGTAAAAGAGAGACTGAATAAACAGATATTTAAACTGTAATATTTACACTGGCCTATCACCTATTTTTAGTGGGTGTTCCCATGTTTAAAAAACCTGCATATATGCAATAATTTTGGTGGAAAAGGGGTATACGAGAGACACACGCATGCATCAATACACACTCACAAACGCAGACCCCAGACCAGCAGAAACCTCTCCATCCCAAACCAACATGATAATCCAATTTGGATAATTACCAGAGAAACAACTTGTGGAAAACAACACCACACAGGCTCTGGAGGAAACACTGGTGTCGTGCAGAATCGTGGACGATACTTTAACCAAAAGGGTCGCAAATGAGACCCCTGCTAAAACCCCTACTACATTAGACTTAACCTTCTGGTCTGGACAACAGGATTAAATACCTAGGATGAAACTGTAAATGATTATATCCAGCCCATTTGTTTACATTCATAATACGAGACGAGCATTGAGCAGTTGTGTGTATGATGTTAAATGTTGTCTATTGTCTATGCGCTCCCCCTCAGGTCGATCTGTGTCGAGTGCTGGCAGCCCGCCACTCTCTACAAAGCCTTTCTGAACAGATCACTCAGACAGCTGTATTAACAGGAAGACGCTGAAGGACGAGTTCAGGCGGAATACATGACATGATGCCTGGAAAAAGCCCCCGTTAAACACTCGCTTTTATTTTCATTAGTTTTATTAATAATAACAACTTGAAACTATTAATCCAAGCAAGTAAACGCTCCTCTCCAGGGAGGTCGGGGGTCGTGTTCAGCCGCACAGCACAGATTCAGTGCTTTGCTCAAAGGCACTTCAGCTGCGTCACTGTTTGATGATGTGATATGGGCAGTGTAGTTGAAGGATGCAACGGCCCCCCCATGCTGCCAAGAACAATAATGTCTACTACTCAGACACAAGTTTTTTAACTGTTACTGTTATTGTCGTAAAAATCCTTAATTCATGTAGGCCCTGTCTACATGTATCTGGATATTTTTCTCCTCCGTTTCAAAAAAAAAAAACATGTCCACGTCTTCCGCTTTGATAAATATCTCCGTCCACATGAGAACACAAACGACTCCAAACGCTCACCGGGCCTGTAGGGGGTGATAAAGGCTACATCAACGACACGTCAAACACCAGAGAAGAAGAATCTGAGCATACAGTTAGCTTTAGCTTTGGCAGTAGTAGTAACAGAAGCTAATTATTTCATTATCTTTCTGGCACACGGTCCAAGGTGCTGTGGCGAAACCGAAATCTGAGTCATGTGGACGGACGACGAGGTGAAGTTTCTGCTAAGCGTGCCGCTTACGGGTAGCCGTTAGCATGTAGCCATAGCCAGTGTTGTTGTTTCTGGCGCATGCTCATTACACAAAGCAACACCGGGCATGCACTAACTGAGGAGATGATGTCAGCAAGTGTGTAAAAGAAATTGTGGTCGCTATTGACGGTAGCTTGGCTATTTAAAAATCGCGGGTTTGTGCAGGATGTCCGCTACAGACGGTTCTCTCTGACCGATCAGTGGTCTGCAGAGTTTTAACTTCACCCTCGGCTCACTTTGAACCTCGACCAAGAAAAGTACTAGGTCCAAAGTACTATCCACAACTTTTATTGATGGAAAACAAAAAAAAGAGCGAGTCAAGTTGAGTAGAGCTGTGCCGTACCATGCAGTGGGAATGCGGCATAAGACGCCACGTGATGTGAAAAAAAAGCTTGTTCCCAGCTGAGCAGCCACCATAGCTGAAGAAACTGCTTCAGAAAGTAAGGTCATACTGTAACCGACTAAATGGCTTTTGGACAATCCAAGCAACCGAATGAGTCCAATGTTAGTTTGAGTCAACCCGATGTTTCTTTAAACACGGACTGTTGTTATCCAACCCACAAACTGGCAAGTTTAAGCAGCATTTGCCTGTGAACTTGAACTGGCCTCTCAGCAGAGGAAACCTGCTGCCAGTCTCAGGAATCATGAAATGTAATATTATCATATGAATGAAGATCAATATGACTGACAACCAGACAGGATTCAAGCTATGGTTGAAGTTGTCCCCTGTGGCAGTAATATCTGTACACGCACTTACATGTCGGTTTAAGTTCAAAGTTTATTTTCCCAACCATGACATCATCTCGAAATGTTCATCCAAACATAAACCATGTTTGAACCTAACAATCACCACCACAATTGTAAATCTAGCACTAAAACGAGCCTCTGGGCTAGAAATAACCTAGAATTAACCTTGTCAACAAAAGAATCCAATATGGCTCTTCTCATTCCATGTTCTCTCGAAGGAATAGTTGGACATTTATGGAAATGATAGAAAGATTTGCTTTCTCTCATAAAGTTAGATAAGATCAATTTTCTCATCTAACTTTCAGAAAGAAAGCCAATATTCATATTTCCCAAAATGTCCAACTATAAATGCACACATGGACACACACGGACACACACAACATAGGCCTGTGAAAATCAGATGTAGTTGTGATTTCCCTTTGCGGCCGGTTGTGAAATCCTTCGATTCCTACATTTATCACTCTAAAGCACATATATCAGTCTAGACCAGCTGCTCCGACTCCAGTTATGCCAAATGTCTTGCTCTGCCAATGAAAATAATATCAATATATCTCAGACTTTGCATTACAGGAGCATTAACAATGATATGCAGGTTAAAAACAGACAGCTATGTTCCCAAATTCTGTTTGATTTATAGGTAAAGTGTCATCACAATTACTAACACAACTTATTACGAAAGATCCTTCTCTTCTGTTCATGCTGGGAACATTTTGAACTTGAAAAACCTGTAACACACACACACACACACACACACACACACACACACACACACACACACACACACACACACACACACACACACACACAGAAGCCTATTTGTCATCTTTTCCACTTATTGTCACGTCCCAGAGGCCATGAAACACATTTTTCCGGAACACCAGAATCAGGCTCAAACTGATGACATCATCTTTGGGACACAACACCGCAGTCCCTTTGACCACAAGATGGATGACATCACTCGTCCACGTTATAAACAACAACTCTCGTTGGCCCATAAAGGGCAGAGAAACACAGTGTGCATGGATATCGCATGGCTTTGTGTTACATGTCGTTTGTCTATTTTCCCAGCCGAAGCATATCAGTGACCGTCCTGGAAGGACAGAACAAAAGATGGGTCCTATCCAGTGATTTCCTCTGCTGAGGTAAAGGAAATACAGCCTTCCCGTACTTCCCATCCTACGACAAGAGTCCGAGACATGTGACACGACACCACGCACATCTGACGGGGTATCTCTCCCCGGCTCCGTCCAGATACATCCTCAGTGGAAAGTCTGCGAGTTCTTGCGAGTGTGTGTGTGCAGCGATCCGTCAGGAGGGGGGACTGATAAGATGGAAAGTGTATTTGTCATGAGAATCCGTTTTTTAAATGCTTAAAAGGAAAAATAGATCTGTAATAAACTTTATGAAATACAGAAATAGCTGCAGGCAGGAGTTTACTGTGTACTTCCTTTTAAAATGAAGCTCAGTGTATGTCTCTCTACCAGGACATTACACGATTGTACTGTACTAGAAATGGGCAATTTCTATTATGATTTTTTTTCCTTTTACAGTTCACAGTAGGATAGTTAGGCCTAATTGTTTTAATGCATGTCTGACATTTTTTTTATGTTTTGATAAACAGGGTGTGTCGTGATTAGGGTTGCAGCAATATACCAGTTTTTCGGTATATGTGGTCTGAAAATTGACGGTTATATGTGTACATTTGCTCATTAACGGTACTGAAAAAACATTTCATTTATTTTCAAAAGGGAGACTTTTTACACATGCTTCCATTTAAAAAATGGTTTCAAGTTTCAATAATAATATAGCATTTGAGACTTTTATCACACTGTGAAAATCTCATACTGTTGCGATGATTAATCATTCAGTTTCTCATAGAATATTAATGCCGGTTTGAGAATTTACATTTTATCAGTGTGATGAAAACTGTATGAATTCCTTAGTCTACCTGACACTTACAGTTGATGTTTTCAGATACCTAAAATGTGTTGATTTCTTTTTTTTTTCAGCCCATTTCAATGGTCTGACAAATGTCATGTTATTTTCTCACAGTTCTGTTAGGGTGGATCTTTCTTTTAAAGGAAGGGTTGCGTTTGCCATCTGAATGCACAGGATGTAATGCAACATCGTGCCTTGAGTAACTGAAACTGATAAACAACACTGGGAACACTGCTATCAGATGATCTGCTTGTTCATTTCTGCTCAGCCTCAGCAGGTTCTCCTCTGTAAACAACAGTAACACTGAGAAAACAATATAAAGACTGAGCAGAGACAGCTGGGGGGGGGGGGCAGATAGAGGCTTGTTGCTGTACCTGCAGTTTTATTTTTCATGCTTTTGACAATAGATTCTGAGTACAACGGCATATTAGGGCCATTATGTAAAAAAAAAAATAATTTAAAAAATTAAAAATACCAAGCCTGCTGAAGGAAGCAATTCTTCAA
Organism: Heterobranchus longifilis; assembly: GCA_028570985.1. Classification (NCBI taxonomy): domain Eukaryota; kingdom Metazoa; phylum Chordata; class Actinopteri; order Siluriformes; family Clariidae; genus Heterobranchus; species Heterobranchus longifilis. Next base: position 12,452 of record JAOVVB010072547.1, read on the forward strand.
GAAAAAACTTGCACATTTGCAACTTTATAAACTAACAGTATATTGCAAATTTGCAAGTTTTTTTCCCAGAGAATTGCTCCCTTCAGCAGGCTTGGTATTTATTTTTATTTTTTTTATACATACAATGGCCCTAATACGCCGACATATCTGAGAGATGATGAATGCAAAGTGTAACATTAGGGCTTAAAAAACTGTTACCATAACCATGCAAACAAACAAAAATCCAAAGGGAGCATGATTGGTTGCACATGTTAACACTTCAAACACAAAAACACATCAGTGTGTATGTACCGTGCACAGTTTGCACACAAACAAACACACACTGGAGGCACAGGCAAACTGCTCGTGATGCCCAAGAGGGCTACTGAGCAGAATGCAACATGCGTCACTAATGACAGACGTCGGCCCTCCAGCAGAGGAGAGGCACAGCGACGTCAACAACAGCACACTGTGAAGATAAACTGTTCCTGTACGTACAGCAGAGTGGTTTGTCTTGCAGAAACATTGACATGAATACAGGACTGAGGTGAGAACGCAGCTTTAGGCCACATCTACACGACTACGTTTTCATTTTAAACCGGCTTTTTAAAATGAAAACTCCATCCATACAAAGCGCCGCATCAGAAATAATCTCCGTCCATATTAAAACAACTGAAGACGCATCTCGCATGAACTTACTTGCTTACAAAAGGACAGTGCACAGTAGACACAGTAAATGGCTCTGAGGTTGAATACAGTCTAGAGTTTTTCCATCATTCATAATGAGTATCGGATTAATTACAAAGTTCAGCAGATGTACTTTTTATGGTGTTGTACTATGTGCTCATGGGAGCTCTAAGTGATTCAGGGCAGCCCGGGTCTGGAGAGAGTTCCCCCGTCTTTTAATGCAGTGTCTTAATGGTCTTCCATTTTATGAATGGTTTTAATCTTCTGGTGCCTGAGCCTCACACTCCGTCAGGAAACCTGCAGCTACTTGTCAGAGTCAATTGTTTGAGTTTATGACGTCCTGTACTTGTAATTATTACCACATCAAGTCACGCCAGGGATGCATTAGCTGGCCCGGACATACGAAAATTGGTCTTTTAATCATGCTGCGTCAGTATATCAATCAGTATACCACTGTAATAATCTGACCTGTGCACACTGCTTGGATGCAATCCAGCCACGATGCGCATGTAGTCTCGTTAGATGTTTTAGAGAGGTGTTGATTCAACATTATCATCATTTTGGGACGCTCAAGTTTGTGGTGATGTCGAGCTGTATTCCATCATCCTGAGAGGTGTTTCTAATATTTAGTCTACCCTCATTGATATAAATGGGAGACACTCAGAAATTGCAGTAAGCATATTTAAATTATTGCTGCCAAACCAAATTCCGTAGTGTTTAACATGCAATGGCAATAAAGCACCTTACCCTATCTTAATATGGGGCAAATTTTAACAAGTAGCTTATAATAACAGGCTAAAATGCAAATGTGTTGCACCCAACAGT
>JAOVVB010072554.1:0-13942 GCA_028570985.1 Heterobranchus longifilis
ATAGATAGATAGATAGATAGATAGATAGATAGATACTTTATTCATCCCCTTGGGGAAATTCACATATCCAGCATTTTTCAACAAATCAAGGCAAAAGAGGTACAAGATAATTTAAAAAGCATGCATAGTAATAAAATAATAAGAAACGACATGCATAGTAATAAAATAATAAGAAACGGCATGCATAGTAATAAAATAATAAGAAACGGCATGCGGCATGCATAGTAATAAAATAATAAGAAACGATTGACACCTGGGTACTATAGCATCTGCCAACAAATAATGTAGAGTCCATGGCATGTACACTACTTTCTTCCACCATGCAATGCATTGCATTTTGGGAAGAAAAACAGCCCAGTGTAACTCAACACCTCAGTAATGACGCAAAATAAGCATGATTCATATTGTGTCCAAACTCTCGATTTACTGCTGTGTCTGTTATATAGTGAATGAGTGATTTTGGACTCAGTAGAGGCTTTCAGTTTCTTTAAGAAAAAAAAACCAAAATTACTTCCAATATGTACATAAACAAAGATTTTCTGGAAACATCATCATTCTCTTTGTGAAATGAATTTAAAACAGGCAGTCTCCACTATGGTCTCATTATTTGTATACAGGTAAGACTGATGAGATGTAAAAATCCAATTCTATTTTTATAGTGAATTAAAACACTCTTTCATTGTCTGGGCATGAAAGGGACAAGGTATAGGCAGGGAAGACAGAAACACAATGGACTTGGCAGAGACGACCGAGGAAGAACACGGAATTCCCCATCAGTGTCTGAAGTGAGCTAACCTTTCTTTTTTTTTTCCTTCTGACTCTTCCCTCCTGGTGAGAATCCAAAGGAAGAAAAGTTAACTCTTTCACTGACATGCCAGTCGACTGCTTCAGTTGTTTGTGCACAGTCCCTTATAATAAAGCATTACATCCCTATGGACTTAGACTGCAGAATTTACTGACACTCAGGTATTCTCTGTAGTCTCTACTATGCATTTCTGCACATTAGAAATGCACCACTTGTTTCACAGCCCCCCCCAGCTCCATATCCAGGTAGTTAAATACAAAGTACTTTCTGTCCATTTCCCAGGACAGAAAATAGTGTCTTTAAATTTAAGGTGCTCTGCCATCTGTATTAAATGTCTACGGCGGTTTATAAATACCAGTGACCACGGGGGAAAGAGGGAGAGCAGTGTGCCGGTTCACTGAGATGAAGAGAGACTGAAGGATTCACACAAACACACAGGCTTTTTTTGGGGGGAAAAAAAGTAAAAGCGACAAAAAAAAGCAGACATTCTCGATCAATTTCTCCCACCCCTCTATTTCTCTGTCCCTACTTGTACACATACACTCACTTTCTCTCTCTCTCTCTCTCACACACACACACAAACGCACACACATATAAATAGGACGGTTTTAAAGTGGGCGTCAAGTCATCCCTCATCTCTTGCCATGGCACGTCTCACCTTCATAGTCCGACTCCGACACCACTCTCCAAGCCACTACTCTCAGAGAAGCATCTCCCCGCCTCCGCGTTGACCTTTATCTGTTAAAGAACCAAGTTTTTGGGGGATTGGCCTTTTTGTAAAGTTAGGTCTAAAGAGATGAAAAAACATCCATGTCTCCCACAGTGTTTAATCTTCAATCCTCAGCATGCACTATGTTACATAGATAGAAACCAGCTGGCTTAGGCCTAATTCAGAACTGAACTTGATTTAAAACTCTTATTTCACTAAAGGGCAGTCCACACAGAAAGTCAGTCACCTGTCTCAGAGAACAGATGCGCTTTCACTTTATCAAACTGGAACAATCCACACAGTCCGAGACACGAGTCACTACAGACTCCGCATGTTTATTTACGCTCCGAGTCCTTTTTTTTTTCTCTAGTACAAAATGAAGCGACATCTCCACATGCAGCTGCAAATCGCACATATCTCCTGCAGAGTATGTTGTGAACGTAGAAACTGCATGTAAAATGGTTGATCAAGTTGACAGGGTTCCCACACATTTCTATGGACAAAACTTCAAAACCTTTCCATGACTTTTCAAGGACGCATAATAAAAGTTCACCATTCACGAACAGAACTTTACTTTATGTTCATATTAATTTCAAATATTTCAAACTACAGGCACGGTCGATACATTGTCATTTATTTAAAAAATAAAAATAAAAGCTTTGCAATTATTTATATCAGTCTGTCACTGGCTTTCAAGCATGAGGGAAAAGGGCACTGATTGTACTATCAGTGTATTCTTAATGCATTTGAAACTAATTTCTGGATGTAAGTAAAACAAAATAGCAACACAAGTATGCAGCCTACATACTACATAATATTTCATGTACACTTGCCCAGCATTATTCAAACATATCAGATTCAAAGTCTATGTAAACATCATTTTAGCTAGCTGGCATGGAGGGAGAAAGCGAATGCAGGGAGAGATAATAAACAAAACATCACACATCGACACATACAACATCAACCACTACAGAAAATAACTTTGCTGTTATGTTACATTACGTGGAAGGTTATCCACGGGAGATTACTGTAACAATTACTTTCATTAAACACAATAAAATTCCATGACTTATCCAAAACCTTCAAGGATTTTATTAATTCCATGACTTTTCCAGGCCTGGAAAAAAAGAGATTTTGAAGTTCCATGACTTTTCCAGGTTTTCCATGACTGTGGGAACCCTGAGTTGAGCTTTCCGGTTTCTCAATGACTTTAAGAGTCAGCACGCATGGAGCATTTGAGCAATCCACTTAGGACACTCAGATGATTTCACAGAGACGGCTGACCGACGAGCCTACCCCCAAAAAGCTTTTCCTTTGAAGCTAAACAAACAAATCTGACCCGCAATCAGCACTATCACATTTCAAACTCCCATTTACACCACACTGACACTGTAGCAATGCCAAAGCGGTGCCAGCAGGCAGACGGGCACAGACATACCACAGGGGTAGTGAGACCTTGACCGGAGGAGAGCGGCTGCGGGGAGGGACAGTTGGAAGGCTTTCTCTCCTCCTGCTCGTATAGCAGCAGACGTGACGCTGTACCGCCTCCAAGCTGCCTTATTTACCACTGACTCTGCAGCTGTTTATAACTCACTTTTAGCACAGAGCCCTCATCACTCTTTGGAGATGAACCTTTATGAAGTTACTCCGGGAGTGGGAGGTGTGCGTCGGTGCGTGACTGCATGCCTTTTTTTTTCTTTTTTTTTACTCTTTTATTCAATACTTTTTAATCTGTGATAATTAAAGTCCTCTAAACTCCATATGAATTCCGTGGAGAGGCTTTCTCACCTCTTTGGCTGCAAACTTTTGTATTTGGAGGAATCTCAATGGGGTTTTGATTATTTTCAGATTGTATCATTTTTATTTAGAAATTGTGTGGGTTATATGAATAACTATAGGGTATCTATGGAGACTCGGTGGGAATAATGTGTCCTCACATTGTCATGGTGTGTCTGCTAGACACAGAGGTATAAAGGAAATCCTTGCAGTGGAAATCTTGCTTAAAACTGTTTACCTTTCAGTCGACACACACACAAAAAAAAGATGATGAAACTGTACCCAGAAATTCTGAGAAACATGTCACATCTTCCTCTGTGGTAATGTGCCAGACGACTAAAAATTGACTAAAATGTAATGACTTTTCGTCGACTAAAATAAAATCGGACTAAAACGTTTTGAGTTATCATCAAAAAACTAGATTAAAACTATTAAACTAAGGACAAAAAATGACTAAAATGTGACTAAAACTAATAAGCATTTTCATCTAAAGACTAAGACTAAATCTAAAATAGCTGCCAAAATTAACACTGGTGCCAGTGTCATGTATTGATAATAGCAGGAATCACATTGAATTTAATTGTATAAACTCTGACAACCATCATTTTTAAATAATGGCTGTCATCCCATTCTGAATTTCTGTTTCTTTTTTCCCCTGAAAAACTCGCTGAATGAAAAGAAAAAAAAAAAAAAAAAAAGACATCTAAATGCTGAAAATAGCTCATTATGTTTGTGTTTTACAGGCTTTTGGCACAGGTTAGTGAAAGGTGTTACTGCCAAAAATGCTGCAGGGCCAAAAAAAACTGCAACTGAAACATTTGGCGTCAAAAGAAGTTGTTCTTGTTATTTAGTGTTGAAAAAAGCAAGCATCCGAGACACTGCTTTTGCAGTATGACCAAACTTTTTTTGTACATCTATAATATGAGAGGCTGATAATTTATGGACAAATGTTTAAGACTCAGGCATTAAAAGCAGTTTGGTTTACAAATCGTTTTGAATCTGGGTGGCTGCAAGTTTCCTCAAGTTAAATATACAACTTTTTAAATCAAACTGTGGACATGCAGACTATAAATTCTGCATCACTGCTGGTTCACACTTCCCTCCGTTTATATACATCACTTTCCACTGGTGTTTAATACACTGTGAAAATTGGACTTTAATTGGGTGGTAACATTTTAAGTTATTGCATTTTCAGAAATCCCTACAGTATGTCTTTATAAGCAGTTCAGTTTAAAGTCCAGGCAAGGCATCACAACTGGACTTGGTCCTGATTGGCTCCCCTCATTAAATAACTACTGAAATGTTTCCAAGCAGGGGAGCATCAGACTGGAAAAGCATCCAGCAGCAGGTTTACCTCATTTGAATTGGAAGAGCTGCAGTTGTCGGTCAATAATAACCATATTAGGACTGGTCTGCCTTCACCACGGCTTAAGTTCAAATCAACCTCTGACTGAACTTTATTTATTTGTAAAGATGCAATTAAAAAATGGTTCAGTTCTCATCTGGAGTTATTGTCCATTTACGTAATATTATGGAACCTTTAACAACATGTGAGGACAGTCTGTAAGTTATAATAGTTTGCTGGTTGTGCCTCGCTCCATGCTGAAAACAAAAGGACACTGTGGAAACTTTTAAAAAGCAGCTCAAAACCTATTTGTTCAGACTTGCTTTTACTTAGGAGTGTATTTTATGCATGTGTCTTGATTTCGTGTCTGTTGTTGCCTTGTATTTTTTACTTACTGTTTTTATTGTGAAGCACTTTGTGACGTCTGTCTTCAGAGGTGCTATACAAATAAACATTTTACTATTATTAGTAGGGCGGTATGACCAAACATTTGTATCACATTATATTTTAGTTGCATGGTATATTTTTATTTGCATGACTGGGCTGTATTATTATAGGTTTATCGTGAGTAGAGAATATAGAAGCATGTTGTTCTGCGGTGTAATTTTGTAAATGTACAATTATTAGTGTTATGTGTCACAAATTGTTGTGTGCCATGGTATTTTGTCCTGTTAAAGAGAGTTAGTTGTGGGTTATTAATTGTTGTGTTAAACGTTATGACCGTTAGTAAGAAACAGTTAACAGGGGTCCCCTCTCAATACACTCACAGCTCTGACCGCATCACTCTTTGCTGTGAATAATATTCTATATTTTGCTGACAAATGAAGAGTTACAGCATTGTTCCAGCTATGGTGGTATATGACGATTTCATTTCATACGGAAAATTAAAACTGGTATACCGCCTAGCACTACAGTGTAACCTTAATAGCCTATTGTATATATTAATACGTAAAGAAACAAATCCACGGAAATTTAAGAGAACACTTAAAAGCTCGAAGCTGCTTATTTATGACTGAAATCTCGACTGAAGTGATGCACATCTGTCATTTGGATTGGACACGATCTATGCAGCAGACAGCTGCCAAAGTCAAATAGCATATCGGCCTGTCTTTCACAATAGTCTCCATTATGCTCTTATGTCTTGTTATGTCTTCTGCATATAAACTACTGTCTGCTCTAGACCTTGAATCCAAAGTAAAGTAGAAGGAAGAATATTTCTTTAACTTCTTAAGACACTAGAGTGATGGTATTCCATTTCTTTCAGCATTTCTCACTTTTCAGGAATGTCTTGAACAATACAATCTTTGAGAGAGCAAACCTCTTATCGTGGCACATATCCTAACATGCTAATTACCCCCACACACAGTTTGAGTTCATTTATTATGCATGAAATAATCTAATATGATGACTGTGATAATTATGCGCACATAGATAAGATAAAAGAGTAGTAACCAATTATGGTGCGGGAGTTGGGAAAAGTAATTATTCTTTGTAGTGGAAAGAAGTCTCGGTTCGAAAAAAAAAGCGGTTCCGTCTGCTTTTTATATTCAGTTCACATTTCTGCAATTAACATGTGAAATCATGTCTGCCCTCCCTGATAGTGTTTAAGGAATATTTTCGTGATTAAGCATACAGTAACACAGATATGCCTTGTTGTTGTTGTAAGCATTTAAGGATGTATAAGATTTCCACTGACAAAATTGTAAAAATAAAGGCTGCTGAGGTAATCCGCTTTCTTCATTTACAGCACTGTGTCTGTTATGATAATTGTATACGCTCGCTCCCTGAGACTCTTCACACACTCCACAAATCTGACATGTTTACATTATGGACTTGAAAGGCAACATGACTTGATGCCTCGGGTCTCGTCAGCAGCAGCAAATCAGAAAGGACACTAAAACGAACGAGTGGTGCTCAGAGTCTCGCAAATCAGACGCGTGTTGTAGAGTCATTAAATATTACCACTTCTAAAATCAGAGCTGGTGTGCGGTTAGCCCGCACCACTGTGCAAACATACTTAACACAGCACAGCTTTCTTTGACAAATTGTGTGCCTGCCACTGCAAATCACAGGAAACAGAGACTCTACAGTAATTTAATTTTTCTGCGACTGTGTTGGCTTGAATTATGTTATAAATCAAACTTTTATGCGCTGGAATGTGGCAGCCTGGAAACAGAGTTTAACCGGGCTTAATACGTCGGCATGCATTTTGCTCGTAGTGAAGGAAAGAAATGCTCTCGGATAAGAAGCAAACGTCAGTCACTGCTGCAGCAGACACAAGAAAGAAAATGTAAAACATAATAACATAATAAATAGAGCAAATGGGGGTTATATAACCCCGCATATAAACAAAACATTAATGCTGGGCGGTATACCGGTTTTAATTTCCCCTATGATATTAATTTTTCATATACCGCCATACCGGTGCATAGCCGGAACAATTGCTGTAACTCTTCAATAGGAAGCAAAATATATAATATTGTTAGCTGCGAAGAGTGCTATGAGTGTATTGAGAGGGGACCCCTATTAACTGCGTACACTCATATAGCCTATTTATTGTCACTATAACATAAATACCTATACCCATAAATACAGTCTTTCTATTTCTGGCCACCAACCTGTCCATGCAAACACACACACACACACACACACTACTGAACCTAATCTCAGCTCTCGGACTTCTATCATGTCATCGCACATAACTACTCTGTTCTTGTCTGTTTGTCTGTATAAGTACATCATCTTTTTTTATCTTCTATGTATATATGTCACACCTTTTTCTTTTTGTCACATTTCACCAATAAAATAAAAAAAATAAAAAACTGTTTACACTTCTTACTAACTGTTATAACGTTTAACACAGCAATTAATAGCCCATAATTAAATCTCTTTAACAGGGCAAAACACCCTGGCACACAACAATTTGTGACACGTAACACTAATAATTGTAAATTTACAAAATGACACTGTTGAATGACATGTTATTATATTCTATGTACTCCTGACAGTAGAATAATAAACATATATAAAAGGCCCAGTCATGCAAAAAGAAAATAATAATTAAAAAAAAAAAACATACTGTGATATACCATGAAACCACCAAAATCGTAAAAAAAAAAATACCACGATACAAATGTTTGGTCATCCCGCCGAGCATAACAAAAAATGTACTAATGCATAATTTGTACAATACAAACAGATATTATCTGAAGGAAGATCGTCTTCCTGAGCTCTAAGTAAAAGCACATTTATCTGAGTCAGGAGTACACGCGTCATGTTCACACTCCTCCGGAAACCTCTGTCACCCATTACCCAGTCCAAGTCTCTCTTGGATGGCTGTAGTGACTCATGATTGCTTGCAGAGTCTAAGCTCCAGGCCAAACATGATACTCTGACACCAGTCAACAAAGCTCAGCGTTGGCCAGAAGATCGCTCTCGCAAACAATACCAAATCACTTTCAACAGGATTGCCAGATTGTAAAATTCACACCAAACATCAGCAGGATTGGGAACATGTTCTTGGAAGAATTGCCTGCATGTAGGTGTTGATCCTGCAGTCAATTCAGAACAGGAAATAAAAGATAACAAATGTGTGAACGTGAACAAAGATACTAAACTAACCAACGGCTCTTCGTGTACTCTGTCGCTTTAAACTCGAGGTTAATGTTAGTGGTACTCGTGTTTCCTGACACTCTCAGCAAAGTCATAATGTTCTGAATGTAATGAAGTGAGAAGAGGAGAAAGCAAGGACGGTGAATACAGCCAAGACGACAATTACTGTTTCATACGGACAGCTGATGTTCGGAATAACCAGTCTACTGTATGATTCTGCAGAAGTGACTTTTTCACAGACATGATAATCACATTGGAACTCTTTATAGATTCCACTTACTGGCGTGATTTAAAGCGTATTGTGTGTCCGACCCTGTCTACTATGCATTTATATAATGCCTATTTCTTTTTTATGTCTGACAGAATTATGTTCATGGTTTTTTTTTTTTCATTCTTTTACCACAAGGCAGTTGTAAGTGATTGTGGTGGATGGTGGCCATACAAAGTGCAGGACTTTGACACCCCAGACCAGAGTCCTGCGTGTGGTTAATTTTAGGCAAAATAAGCACTTTGGTTACGGTTAGTGAGAGATTGTGGTTTTGGTTAAATGTTAATAAAGTAAGCACGTCCTGTCTCGTGCTTCAAGTTACTTTTTCAATATATAACCAAGACCATGATCAAACATAGAACATAAAAAAAAGACATAAAAAAATAATGAATCATGCATGAGTGGATATTGAATTGCAAGGTTATAGGAAAACTAATTAAATATGTTGTCAACATTTTGCAAATACAGCATTTTGAGACTTAAGTTCATAAAACCCTTTTGTCATTATGTTGATTGAAAAAACTAATTGGGGTGGCATTAAATTAGCTGTGTACAATATGAACATAATTTCTAGGAGACAGGGTTGCTGTGTCTTACTGTACAAACTATCCAAATATGTGCATTTTGTAATTTGCCATATTTACCTCCACCAAGGAGGTGATGTTTTCTGATCAGATTACAGAAAAAATTAAGAATGAAACTTGGTGGAAGGGTGTAGCATAGGCCAAGGCAGAGCCCATTACATTTTGGAGCAGACCCGAATCACGGGTGGATCACACACAAACTATTTTTCACTTTTGTTAACATTGCGTGACAGGGCATTTGGCTTTGGCGGAGGTCTGTAGTCTCTGAGTGCCCTTCTAGTTATAAAATGTAACTTATTGAGACTGTCAAAAAATGACACCACTTGTTTGTACAAGCAGTAATTACGACCCATATTTACGTCGAGCTTTTTTGGCTTCATGCGCCACTGAGCAGCTTTCATAGGAATGAACGGAGCCCCGGCTCGATTGCTGTATGCAGGTTTTATTATACATACATGATTAAGGCAGTTTGTGTCCCGGACGTATGCACATGAAGTAACGTGAAGTGAAGTATCATAACAAATGTAGTGTTTTTAACCCAAACCACGATCATTTTCTAACCCTAACCAAATAGTTACCTGAACATACCCAAGTAGTTTTTGTGTCTAAACCTAACCGTGACCAGTAGGTATGAGAACAGAAAACGCTCCTATGGGTCATATTTACTGCCACCGCTAGGGGTGCTAATTTAGTAAACGCTCATATGCATCATATTAGAGGGTAGGAACAAACAACTTATGTGGTTGTATGGTTTGGAGGACTTGTGGAACTTATTATGCAGCATTAGCAGCACTCAAAGTTAAAAGCTACGGGTTAATCAGTTCACCTCCAGGGTAACATTGGACTTTGTATTACAGTTTAAGAGGCATTTAGATCCTCTGGGAACTGATATGTAGTGACTGGAATTCAGCAGCACTGAGGCAACCTGGATGCCAAAAGCCTTAATGAAATACAATACAGGAATAAAATAGTCCTCTTTTGATATTTTAAGAGTGACAAGTCTTATGAAACACCGTAAAAGATGCAGCCTGCCCATGGAAAATGAAATGCACTTCGACTGAAGCCTGTGCTGTCATAAAATCATGGCGCTTTTATAGCAGGGGACAGAACTACATAAAGGAAGTCATTTGTAGCTAATAAGGGCGATCACTAAAATGCATTAGTGCAAATTATTCTGTCCTTGCCACTGTACAATGCTTTTACTAAAGTCTGTTGAAAAGCTGCCGTTTCACCCAAGAGCCTGTACACTAACAAGTGCTTCATCTGCAAAGACCACTTGGAGATTAACAGCAAGGTATACAAATGGATTTGAAGAGAAAGACATTTTTGTTCAAGTCTAATGTTAAAATAAAGGAGCAGCAATAGACTGAGTGAAAATATTGTCCTTCAGATCAATTGTGTCCTGGAGTGCAATAGGCTGAAACATTCAGATGAGATGTGAGTGGCAGAAAGAGCAATACACTATATCTTTGGAGAGGATTCTGAAAAATGGAACCGTCCTCGAATAAATAGCCTTTTGGAGGTCACAACTTTAGCGTTGTTGCATTTCTATTCAAAGTGCAGCAGACTGCAATGGGCTGCTCTACCAATAATCAAAGTAGGGTTATTTCAAAAGGCCATCTCCCACCATTGCAAAGAGGAAAAATGTATCTTGATGCAGCTCAGCTGTGTATTAATCATAGACAGTAAAAAAAAATGGACAGAGCTTCCGGGTCTGAAAAGTGAGGCCAATGCGGAAGTGCCTTAAAACTTGCATTCTGTCCTATAGCCATCAGGGGGCGATACCGGCGGGTGCAAAAAAAAACACACTTATTTTGGCTGTCATCACTTTCGTCGCCAAAAAATGTCTTGTTCAGCATTAGGTAGCACCGTGCTAACCAAGCTAACTAGCAAGTGCTAGCATTAGCTGCTAACTTAAGGGAAAGTTTGCTGATTTTCAACCGCCTCATGTCACTGCAGTGACCGGCATGAGCGTCCAGAGCTCCCCTCTCCCCCCGCTGTTAAAAATCCACCGGAGGATTCACGTCAGCCGGTTGAAAATCTGCTAACTTTCCCTCGTTAGCGGTTAGCTCAGCTTAGCGTGGGGCCATTGAAACATCACCGTGCCACGTCGGCCGCATCCCCCCCGCACCCTTGACCTGGTAACGTAACGACGGTTGCAAAACTGCAAGATGGCGATGAGGAAGTGGCCAAACTCTAGGCTTCAAAACAGAAGTCCACAAACCAATGGGTGACGTCACTCTTTTTATACAGCTGAAAATGTACCCAAGAGTGAAAGAAACAACCTCAGGAGGTGGTCAGAGTTGCAAAAGTGCACATCAGTAATAAGTAAAAAAAACTGTGATAGTGTTCACAAAAATAGCTTCTGTTGATGTGTACTTTACTTTGTAATAAACATTAGTCTGACTCACAGAGAAGGAACAACAGCTTTGCTGGAAAACAGCACTGCAGTAAACCTGCAGTATGAAACGACGAGGTTCAAGTAAAAAAAAACATACTAATAGTTCTATAATGGCAATTTTGCTAAAGATACCAAGCTGCAAACATACATTTCCATTTGGCAAGAGAAAGCCAATGCCACTTGTACGGTCTTTATTGTGTGAACATATTAATGCATGGTGTAAAGTCAGTGCTATTAGCATGGAAAACCAGCATGGGTGACATTTCACACAGAACTAAGTTTTAAAGAGTACTACACTGGGGGAGATTTTCAATAGTAGTGACACCATTTTGGCCCATGCATTTATTCATTTTTGAGGGAAGCACAAATATGCAGCCACACAGTGCTTGGTGGGATTTTCTCTGCTATGATCTGCTGTTTAATTCAAATCAAATATTTTGAACCTCACCCAGCTCAGCTGTTACCAGGACTCTCAAATATAATAAATTCAGGATTTACTGGCAGGCTTCATATTTCTCTGTGTGAAGCTCTACTCATTTATTAGGATTATCTACATTCCACCAGAGATAAGAACCAAAGGCACAATGAGGTTCAGAGTCTTGTTAAAGGTCTTTAAATGCAGAATATATAATAAGCTGCTGCTAATTTGATTTTGTGCTTGATCCTTGAATAATAACTGATGTCTAAAAATAATATTTTTTAATTGTTTTTATTGCGAAAATAATGACATCAAAAGCAATTTATACTAACACTATGAATACTGAAGACATTAGAGACTTCTTGCACATCTTTGAAATCTCAACCACAGTAAACACTCAATGTGTGCATCCTGCTGGCTGTATTGGAGTCCTCCATTCTATGCCATGACTTCGACTTAGTTTATGGAATGTGTCCCTGCTGGGTTTTCATTTCCTCTGTCTGAAAAAAGGAATGCAATCAGAGTACTGATGCTAAAATCATTACCTAATGACTAAAGCCTTTGTATGACTTCTTCCATGCTGTGGCGTTCACTGTTCAAGCACGCATCACATATTATTGTGTGGAGAAGAGCATTTCTAAAAGTTTGTTTGACTGTCTGCAGGCACAATTGATTCAAATGTGCTAAGCACAATCAATCACTGAATAACATACTGAAGGCTAATATGGACTTTTCTTACATGTAGCTATTCAGGCTGCTCTCATTCCCTGTAGCAATGACTACAAAAAGTAATGCACTGTAATTCGTACATATAGCACATAATTTTAGCATAATTAAAAGACACAAAGACACGCTCTGGGTGGGCAGGGGGGAGGTGATTGGCTCGATCACACAGGACTTTCACCCAGGAGACCAGAGTTCAAGTCTGTGTGTATCACGCGACCATCACATGTATTTAAAATGAAAGTAGGAAGTGGGGATTTTAATGCCAATCCCCGTGTTTTTTTTACTAACCATACCAAGTTGTTTTGTTGCCTAAACCTAACTAAGTATTTTTGTAGCCTAAACCTAGTCCCGTTTCACAACATTAATCGCAACGTTAATGAGTCTATGTTGCAACCGGGCCATGCTTTTAAACCAGGAGACATGTTTGTGTATATTATACGAACTGCTGTGCAATACTTTTCGTATGATATTATACGAACGGTTTATGAGAATGCATTGAGGTATTCTTTTTTCAGCAGGATATGTTTTGATGACATACTAAGAGCAAAGCCATATCGAGAAAATGGTTTGTTGGAAGTATATTTTGTGTAGTACAGTAACAGCAAAAAATGTGATTTGTCCTGTATTTTGAAAATAATAAATGTTCATTAAGAAGGCAGTGAAATGACTTACATTGTTTTACAAATCAATAACATCTCCTGCACACTCATCAGAGGGATCTCTAGAGCTACAGCAATGCAACACTTCATTTGCTGAGAATTTGAGAACAAAGCCATATTGCTGTTAGAGTTTTATTCACTAGTTAATGACAAATAATCTGAAATGAATTAATGAAAACCAAATTGCATTGATCTTTTTTTTTTCTGCCATGCAGGCCCTTTTTAATTTTCTGTTGGATCTGTTTGAAATTGAGGAAATGTATTTTCAAATTTGTTACTGATGTGTCAGCAACAATGCCACTGTATAACAGGGTTGGGGAGTAACAGAATACAGTTGCTGTCTTAAAAATAGATTACTGGAAGGGATTAGTTTCTAACCTCCATCATGGGGGTTATGTTTTTGTTTTGTTTTGTTTTGTTTTGTTTTTGTTTGTCAGCAGGATTATGGAAAAAACTACTGGCCCGATTTTCATGAAACTTTGTGGAAGGGTGTAGTATGGGCCAAGGAAGAACCCATTACATTTGGAGCCAATCCAAATCACAGGGCAGATACACAAAGTATTTTTCGCTTTCATTAACATTGCAAGATATGGCATAGCCATGGTGGAGGTCTGTGCCCTCCGAGTGCCCATCTAGTTT
>JAOVVB010072589.1:0-13942 GCA_028570985.1 Heterobranchus longifilis
GGTGGGCGGGGCTTGAGGCCAGATGCAGAATTTCTTAATGAGGGAGAAGAGTAGATGTGCTTCCAGCCCCTTTTCAGTTGTTGTTTTTTTTTTTTTACTTTTTTGTGGGAAAACTATGTTAAACAAAGTATTAATCATAGCAAAGTATTTGTACATACTTTAACATGTCTGGAGGAGATCTTTAATATCACATACAATGAAGAAAAGCATCAAATCGTCACAATTGAGAAGCTGGAACCAGAGAATATTTGGAATTTAATCGAAAAACAAAAGATTTGTGCAGGTAGAGAGGAGTAAAGTGTCTCTCCTCTTATATGATTGCCCTGAAGTAATCCTGTGATAATGAGGGCGCCATGGTGATAACACTGTGAAAGAAAACACACAAAAGATAGACCTGAGTGCGGCACAGATGAATCCCCAGCACGGTCTCATCTTATCTTATCTCTCGTCTCAGGTGCCTCCACCACAACAACACCTGCCCAGTCGTCAGCACCAGCCTGATAACGAGCTGGCCAATGAGCTCGCAGACGTCAAGTCCAGCGGCTGGGAGAGTGAACACGGCTACAAACACCTGCCTGGTGAGAGAACGGGAGACTGATAGGGGAATATTCAGTGTTTATCATCACTGCTTGACTCATATTTTTGTTTTGTGAGTTGTTTTTAAATTGGGTGCTGAATATCACAGAATTTGCAATGTAATTAGTATAACAGTCATAAGAAATTAGGAAAATACTGATGGAAAAAAAACAGGTAAAGCTAACATTCAGTTGTTCTCAAAACGTTTGGCTTGTGTTAAAACAAAGGTATTGTGACAGTGTGTTCAGACCAGATGCGAATAAATTCATCTACTGGAATCTGGAAGCGTCGGGAGTACTCGCGTGAATGAAGCGAGGAAAACAGAAGATTCCAACGTCCAAACTCCGTGAATTAAGCACGAGTTTAGATGCTGGAATCTTCTGATTCGCAATTCGTGTCATTCGCGTCGCCAGACCGAGACTCTAGTCTAATCGCATCTGTACATTGGCTTTATATGTAATTCATTCACGCGAATTAATTTATTCATGCCCAGTGTGTACAAGACATGACCCCGAGTCACAGGCTGCATGTCTACAGGCTGTGAGCAGTTCAACTAAAGAGTAATGGAGTGCTGCAGGAATGAGTCCTAAAACCATTAGCCGTTTCCCTCGCCTCAAAGTCAGTGGGTTTTTGATTAGATGCCTGAAATGAGCTGCGGCACAGCTCAAGAGATTTTCACATTTTCTGCGACATAAAATACATCAGTAAATACTCCACTCGTTTTCAATTTTGAAGCTTTTACGTGTTTCAAAAAAGGCGGTTGCTAACATGTGGCTAAATGAGACTACAGAGGTTGTCATTAAACATCATCCTCAGTTTAGTGGTGGTGACTTTGAAGTCATGCGGCCGTGGTGTAGGCCTCGTTAGTTTATAGGCTTGGCTTTTTACTTCTGACGATTGCATTTTCACTTCAGAAATCAAAAGTGGTGTTCATATGAAGAGATTATCTTGCTGAACAAAATGTTCAAGTATCCTAAACATTTGTTTGCCACAGAGTTTATTTTCTGCAATGATCCAAAATCAACCAGGGCGATGCTAACTACAAAAATACGTCATCCCTGCAACTCTCGATTATTCCTTCTCAGACTGATGCATGAAATTATTTAACCATTCACAAGTAAACAAAACGAAGAGTCTGTATTTAGGCACAGTGGTGCTTTGATGCTAAATACATGCAAATACAAATTTTTGACCTGATGTTGGTGCTAGATGGAAAATTAAGGGATTCCCAAGTCACCAGTAACCAAAGTCATTAGGATTCATCCTCTGGATATCATGAATGTTAATATGAAAATTCATGGCAATCCATTTCAGTCAACAGAGCCATCTACTGCGCTAGCATGGCTAAAAAAAATAAAGATCAGAGGAAAATCTGAAAAAATAAACATAATATTGTGTAAACAGAATTATTTGTTTCTGCTTTTCTATCAGGTTAATTTTCATGCAATCCCTGAGATTTATCTTGATGTGGTCCTGACCCCCAGGCTTGGGAACCACTGGCCTAATTAATGTGTATGATTTTTCTTGGTGGCTCCTCAGTGTGGAACCATCTGAAGGAGAAGAAGTGTCCAGTCCAGACCACTGACTGGTCCCAGTGCTCCCGCAGCTGTGGGATGGGTGTTTCTTCTCGCATCACCAACAAGAACCCTCAGTGCAAACTGGAGAGAGAGACGAGAATCTGCACCGTGCGGCCGTGCCACGGCCTGAGCGTCCCCGCCAAGGTGAGGCCGACTGAACTTGTCTTGAACTGCAGCACAGACAGACGGAGAGCAGAGGTCGAATATTCACATTACAGCCAAGATAACTTCTTATCACAACTTATCTGCCACACAGTGAAACCTATAACGCCTTGTGATAACACGCATCAATAGGGAATTATTTCACCTGGTATCTATCCATGTCAGGGGAAAAACAATACCTGCTCATTTTTGCTCCCTTGTTTCCATCTTTAAACTAAAGAGCAGCTGCTTAAAACTGCTGCAAAGGATGAAAAATTAGACATTCTGGCACTGAGTAAATATGCTCTTAGTGCTTAAGCCATCTTTATCCCGAGCTTAAGAGACAGAGATTATTTTAGCGGTACTTTCGGGAAGCTCTGCATCCAGTGGGAACTGGGCAGTGCTGATTTACTCAGCGGTGTTTTGGTGGCAAGCAGGCGCCTTTTTAAATATAGTCCCCCACCCCCGGCATTCCTGCCAAGCAACTGTCCATAGCTAGGCCCCGTCTGTGTACTCAGAGTCCAGGGAAGTGGTGTGTCTATATTAATCCTCCATGTTGGACACACACTAAGATCTTTTCTCTGCTCTCTGGTGCCAAGAACGATCATAGGTGTCAGTGTGTTTAACAGATAAGGACACTCAAATGTTAAATAAATGTTTAATCTGAAAACTAATCTAAAAATAATCCCCCTCCCAATCCCTGTTTTGGCACAACAAATTGAAGTCTGGCCCTCTTAATGTGAAACTAATGAGTTTGATTGCAAAGCTGCTTAAATCTGCTGTTACGTAAAAAGGACTGGGCAGATAAAAGTCAAAGCTTATTAGATGTATTGTTATATAATTCAAATCTTCATATTTGGTGAATTGTGCTACTGAAGCCAATTGGACTATGATACTCATCGTTTTACTTTTATCATCCAACCACAGAAAGGGAAGAAGTGCTCCCCGACCCAGAAAGCTCCGGAGCCCATCCGCCTGTCCTACGGAGAATGTATGAGCGTCCGCCTCTACCGGCCCAACTACTGTGGCGTGTGCGCGGACGGACGGTGCTGCTCGCCTCGCCGCACGCGCACCGTACCCGTGACCTTTGTCTGCCCAGACGGCGAGCGTTTCCAGAGGTCGGCCATGTTTATCCAGTCGTGTAAATGCAGCGACGACTGCGGCCACCTCAACGAAGTGGCCCTCCCTCCACAGCAGTGGTTGTACGGAGATACACACCAGTTCATAGACTAGTTCTGAGGATTTCTTTAATTTTTATTTTAATGTGATGAGGTCAACTTTCTTGATGAAGGAAGACACTTCAAGACTAGGGGCCATTTTTCTCATCTGGCTCCAAATGAGTGAAGACCACAGGCACCCACAAGGACCGCCTCGGTTTTATTCAGTCATAAAGGCAACCTTTGATTGTGATATTATTGTGTGACCGGAGTGGATTTGCCCGCTCCTGTTCAAACAGACACGGGACCTGAATTAGAGCCCTGAGGCCCCCCTGGACTTCCTCCACTCTGGACTGATTGCTGGCTCCGGTGTGGAGGATTTTATTTTTTTGAGACCCTCAGTTGAGAGGATAAACACTACAAGAGCAACAAAGCACTTTGTTTAGCACTGAAACTTAGGATCTATAACTATGACAGCAGTGCACAATGATCACCTCACCTGCAACAATATTCTCACATATACTGTGACGGTGGATGACTCCATATCCCACAATACACTGTGACTACTCAGCGACAAGCAAAATATTTTGCAGCTTTATGTCGAAAGAAAATGTGGGCTTTCTTTATTAAAAAAATATATAAAATCTGCACAGCATGTTTTGAACATAAGCACAGACTGCATTGATTGTGCCTTTTTTGGCATGCTGACATGACAAGCCATTTGTATTCACACGCAGCAATGAATGACACTGTTCCTCCATAACTGTTAAAATGATAAGGAACACTATCTGGAAGTGACGAGCGTTGAGCGAGGACTGGACCAATGCCAATTGATTTCTTGTTTGTGCATTAAATGCAGCTTAGAGAAATGTCTTACACAAACCTGTATTTGAGTTAGTTTTGGATCACACTGTATTCTGTAAATATGATTTCTTTATTTGGATCCAAGTTGTCATGTTTATGTTAGTCTATCCATGTGATAAAAGTGGCCGCTGAGCTCAAGTTTCATGCAAGGTTTTATTTTAACTTGTAGTTTCTAACTTTGCAGCCAGTTCAAAGTATGGCTACATCCTCAAACTATGACAACAGTGCCCTCTGCTGGTGAGGATAATTAACTACAGCACAAAATTTGTATTTTATATGATATGGTTGTAGTGTAACTGTTTTTTTTTTTAAATGTGCAAAATTAAATCAAACACCATTAAGTAAGGTATAAAAAGTTTATTTCTTCAACCAAAACAATATATCCATGTTTTAACAAGGAAAACACTAAAACAAGCACCCTGCAAAGACTTATATGGTGGAAGGGGGAATTTAAAATAAATGTTGAGGAGTTTTTTTTCTCGTTTTTTTTCCTCCACCAAAATACAGCAACACCAAGGGTCACACTTGATCTTCACTGGAAAGATACTTCAGACTCATCTGGACTGTTCAACTGCAAAGAGAGAAAGGAAACGTGAGAGATGAAAAGAAAGATGTGAGATTTACAGGACAAAAGAATGTGATGTACCTTTATACACAGGCTATCAAATGGGATGTCACAGATCAATGTATTTATGTACTCATGCTTTGCCTTAACGTGTCATTCCATGTTTTTACAACCAGATAAAGCCCAGTTTTATCCTCAAGTGGTGTGGTTAGTCTAGTCATTGTGTAGGTTGACATGCACACTAATATGCTGCTATGTGATAATGTTGACCAGATTTTTTTTTTAACAATGTACAAGCACGACTCCAAACTGGAAGACTTCTGAAAACTGCAGCCGGTTTTGTCTTTTCTACCCGCAGTTTTTTGTGGCTGCCAGAACACCACCTCATTTAGCTTTGACGTTTCTCACCAGCAACAGAAGGCGACAGGAAATGGCCTTAATGCAGAGGTGGCCAAACTTTTTTGATTGTGGCCAATATACAGTCACAGGCAAAACAATAGTAAATGCAAGAAAATCAGTGTTTCTAGACCAGAAAACCCCCATGTGCCACATAAAATGTATGTTCTATCAAAATAACTATGCAACACTACTAAACAGTTTAACGTTTGACATTACAGTAGTTTATTGGTGTGGCCACATATTACAAAAAGTATTAATTAATTAATTATTATTTAAATACTTTTAAACTCTGATACAGTGCATGGGCTAAGTGCCCATTTTAAATATGATGTTATGTGTCAATTTGTAAATGCGTAATGTCAAAACAGTCAGAAATGGCCAGGTATTGGTGTCTGTTCTTGGCCTAAGTGCCCGGATTACGATGCTTTGTGTAAATCTGTAAATCCATTATTAAGATGTAACAAACAGAACAGACAGAAATGGTACAATACTGGTTTCTGTGCCAAGAGATAAATCCCTTACATTTCAAATTAAAATGTTCAAAATTCTGTGCAAAATAAAAGCCTGGGTACAAAATAAGAAGTAGTAGCCTATATATATTTTCTATAGGAGGCAGCGGGCTGGAGTTTGGTCACCCCAGCCTTAATGCATCCACCAGGTTCACAGTGAAGAGATGATGTGTAAATGGGACTGGCCAAGTGCACGACAGCTTGTGAGCAACAACAGAACTTACTGTAGGAGGAGATATCGATCTCCTCTGGTAGCTCTGCCACATTGACCTCAAAGCGGTCTTGGACGTCGTTCAGGGTCTTAGCGTCGGTTTCGTCAGACACAAAGGTGACGGCCAGGCCTTTGGTCCCAAACCTGCCAGCACGGGCCACCTGAGGCACAGAGAAAGAAGTTAGGGCTCTGTTCAAAACGAAAACAAGAATGCCACCAATTTTCTACGATCAAGAAAGGAGTCTTATAAATCATGGACAACAGTAAAAGTTTTGAATAGTTCCTGTGCCTTTTTAAAGCTACAGTCTGTAGTGTATTGTAAAATACTGACTCTGTGAAGGTATGTGTCAGAATCCTCTGGCATGTCGTAGTTGAAGACGATGTTGACTCGCTCGATGTCCATGCCTCGGCCAAACAGGTTGGTGGCAACCAGGATTCGCCGCTGGAAGTCTTTAAACTGCTGGTACCGGGATAACCTGGGGGGGGGAGCCACAACAGGAATAAGTATGATGATGCTCCAAAATGAGACTAAGCACATAAACCACTTATCTTTCAAATACGATCATTTTCCGTGTAAATTTGGTTTCAAGTTCCTCACCAGTTAATTGGACTTGATACTAAAACAAGTTACAGTACAGTGATGTTTTCATGTGATTTTTTTCACTCTCAGAATATTGAAATTAGGAGAGCTGCTGTTGAATTCAAAGCCTGAACAAAAAGACCAGAATCAAAAGGCACCTACCGCTCCTCCTGTGCCATGCCCCTGTGGATGGCGATGGCAGGGAAATTCTGCTCCACCAGCAGCTGGGACAGAGCCACGCAGCGATGCACAGACTTAACAAAGATCACCACCTAAAAAGGAACCAAAAGAAAAGGTTTGCATATTTTTGCTGGGAATGGCAAAGATATGAATAAGAACAGACAGGCAACACAAACATCTCCCTCTCGAGGATGAGAAACAGTAACTTTAAAATCATTAGTAGAAGAACAAGGCTGTGAAGTCATATTTCTTATAATTAAACCAGGGCTTGACGTTAACTTTTTGAGGCACTTGTCCTTTGGACAAGTAAATTTACCTTTCACTTGCACAGGCACAAATGGCTCTTGTCCGGGTAAAATCTAAAACTTTAATTAAGTTAATATTTAATTTGTTAATACAATTTGAAGTTATTCTACTGTACTGTTTTTTACATTTTTATTTTAAAAAAGGGATGTGAAAGTTTAAATATCATCAAACCTGTCACAAAAGCTGCCATAAAAGCTGACATTTGCTTTAAATTTCTCAACAACTGTAAATTCACATGAATCCTTTCAGCTAAGCTATGAAATAAATGTTTTCATGACAAGTCAAAGATGATTATTTGATGATATTTCAACTTTTGAGCTCCCTTTAAAAAAGAAAAAAACAGTACAGTGGAATAACTTCAAACTGAGTATAATTGGATTTCATACCATGCACAATATAATGCCATTTTTACTTGGTAGGCCTATATCAAATGTCAGAAATATTTTCTAAAATACGGGACTTTCTTCGTCCTTTTTGGCCGCTCCAAGCACCTGTACCTTAACACCACGAAGACATGCATCAAAATCCAAGCGGCAGCTGGCTTCACCAGGTATTCTGAATGTATGCAGTAAATAGCCTACTAATGAATGGCACATAATGTGAAGCAACACAGTATTATTTTGTTTCACTTTTAACTTGTCAGGTGAGATGTAAATTTCTCTTCCACTTTCCCTACAAAAAAAAAATTCAAGCCTTAATGTCGAGCCCTGATTAAACCCTTTCACAAACATTTAAAATACTATAATAAATATGTACATAAGTATCTCTATAAATGAGTGCCGGCTGTACCTGGTTGAACTCGAGGGCATCGAGCAGGTCAAAGAGCTTTCGGTTCTTCTCGCTGTCCTTCAACTTGCAGTAATACTGCTGTAAGCCATGGAGTGTCAGCTTGGTCTCATCATCCACAAACACTTCCATGGGCTGCACAGTAAGAGAGCAGAGCCAAACGTTAGTCACACTCACACGCCTACAACACAATGCAATTTTCTGAACTGTGCACGGTGGCTCACTGAACCTGTTCTCCTGGACTGCAGCAGAGCCAGGAGGACAGACTGTCCTGACCCAGCCAGATCTGCCGAGGAGGATCACTCTGCCCCTCTGATATGGCCACTTATGACACTGACAGCCACAAGTGGGCAAAGCTAAGAGGGACTATGCAACAAAACACTGAACTGCCCAAACTATAATTCACACCAAACTATCAGACAGAGCAGCTCCACTAGAGTTAAGGGCACCTCATGGTAATAAGGAAAATGTAACTCCTTTTTCACTTTCCAGGAATCAAACCAACAACCTGCTACGCTGCAACAACGCTATCTGTAACTTTTAGGCTAGAACTGATCATAAACAGAAAAAGTTTATAGTAGGGCTTCACAATATATGTTTTTTTTTTTTTTAATTGTCATCGCAATATCAACTTTCACAATAAACACATTGCAAAAGACTGCGACATATCACAAAAGACACTCAGGGATATTTTGAGTTAGATGAAAGAGAGTATCAAAATAAAAAGGTGCCTTTTGTGTTCAGTTCAATGTGTCCCATAAAATAATGTCATAAATATCTTCCTTTCGTGTGTTTTTTTTAATTCAACAAGCAATTTTAGCAGCATACTGAAAGCAGCAGAAAGGCAGAACTGATATACGTTTACTTATCGCAAGTAATATCCTTATTGCAATATTCAACAATGTTATCGCATATTTGCCTCATATCATGCAGCCCTAGTTTATAGTGATGTGCACTTGCATAAAAAAAGAAGAAAACATTTGCAACTACCTCTCTGGTCCCAGCACACATTGAAATGTCAACGTATGAAACACAGCTAAAACACATTTTTAGGACAGCTGAGCTACTTGGGAATAATTAGCACATTTGAATGCGTCTTTGACCGATCAGATTAATTAATCAATATTCCTGTTGTAGAAAAATTAACAAGTCCTATAATCATTTATTCCAATGAAAAAAAAGATAAATTGATGTATCAATTGCAGCTCATTTCATCTCTGATAAAAATAAAAGCAAACTAAACTGAAAATGTGTACATATAGCTAAATGAAGCACAGTGGGTTGAATCTGAAACATTCGTAAATCTTGAGGATAACTCACATCCTGCATGAACTTGCGGCAGACAGGACGGATGTCTTTGCTTAGCGTTGCACTGAACATCATAACCTGTTTCTCACGGGGTGTCACCCTGAAGATTTCCTGGACGTCATGCCTCATGTCTGTTGTAAAGTGGGAGAAAATGGAATGACACTACCAGATATTAATTCACAGAACAATACCTGAGTCAACCCGAAGCCTCCGCTGTCTTACATCATTCTTCACAAAGCTACTTGTTTATTAAAAATCCAATATTAAACACTTCTGTTCCTCTTACTCACCCAGTGCCTCCAGCATCCTATCGCACTCGTCAAGCACAAAGTGTTTGATGTTCTTCACGCTGAGGGTCTTGTTGCGGATGAGGGCCAGGGTACGTCCTGGAGTTCCTACAACAATGTGAGGACAGTTCTTCTTCAGGACCTCCTCGTCCTTCTTGATGGCCAGACCACCGAAGAACACTGACACCTTGACAGTGGGCATGTACTTGGAGAAACGCTCATACTCTTTGCTGATCTGGAAGGCCAACTCTCGTGTGTGGCACATTACAAGGACAGACACCTGGTATACAGGGAATGAGGACATTAGTCTTATTATCTGCTTACATTTCTCTCCAAAATGCATGTACTCTATGTTCCATAAATGTGAGCAGCACAAACTCCTATCAAGGACTAGGGACATAGCATATGTATTTCTTGAACCCATTCAATGCATATGCAATGTGTGCATATGCATTAGGCCGCCAGTCTGAGAACTAAGCACAGAATGGACATTTTCCAACATCTGATAGCTACAAAACATAATCCAGAGGAAATTAGGTTTACATCACAAAATAGTACAATTGTAAACACCACCGAGTCAGAGTACAAAACTATAGGAGAGGCTTTATGACTCCTTAGCATGGAAGAGAAGCAAAAACCAACAATGACCAACTCACCTGACCATCCACGGGTTCTATCTGTTGCAGCGTGGCCAGTACAAACACTGCCGTCTTTCCCATACCAGACTTGGCCTGACACAGGATGTCCATGCCCAGGATAGCTTGTGGAATACACTCATGTTGGACTGAAAATAAAACAAATGGCAATTAAAAGGTGAGTGAAATTTTCTAAAACATCAGACTAATCAGGATTTCTGTCCAGATTGTTTTTAACTTTAAACAACCCAAAACTGCTATTCACCTTCTGAGGGATGCTCAAAACCGCAGTCGACAATGGCACGGAGCAGCTCTGGTTTGAGGAGAAAGTCTCTGAAGCCTGAGCTGTGAATGGATACGTAGGACCCCTTCACTTCCTTCTTGATTGCTGGGGTCCCACTCTCTGGGGCTCCCTGGGGCTCATCATCCTCTTCATAGTCCAGAAGTTCATTATCAACGTCTGTCTCAGCCATCTGTATGAACAGCACATAAATCAACAAATGTATGTCTCACACAACTTTTCTAAAACAATTAGCGTTAGACTATGTCAAAGTCCTCTTTAATGTGCAAGCTATGTTTTAGATGAAAGTTAGGTGGTTGCTTACAATTCAAATAATTGTTATGTTAGATAAATAAATGTAATCAGACATTCTTAAATATTCTAATATCTGGTAATGCCATATTATCGTTATTGCTTAATGTGCGAAATTGTATAATATCATGAATAAATTAATCTAGGAATCCAATTGAAAATAGAGTGGATAACCCTAGATTTGCGAAAACGGGCGAAAACCATGGACAAAAACTCTCACGAGACTCATTTCCCGATTACCTAACGACACCATTCGAGGTTAATGCCCAACATTACCCATCTCGCGAGACGTTTAGCAAATCTAGGGTTACGTTATAGACACGACCAGTTAGCAGGCCGCAGGCGCGGTTCACATCAAAATGAATGAATGAATTATTGGGAGGCTGAAGTTAACAGTAACCTCAGTGTACAGTCTTGAACGACAAACGTGATAAATGGGTCCCGTTTAGCCATTTACGCTGACTGAAAATGATGGCCGACCCGGTGTGGCAGCGCTCCTCATCCTTCTTTCATTCAAGCCGGCTAGTTAGCAAGCTAGCAGCTAACAATTAAACGTGACTCACGAATTACTTTTAACTACCATTAAAGCAACGTTACTATCTAATGTAACCTTCCCTAACACAGCATCGGTGGAGTATATGGTATTGTATAGTGGAGGAGTGGTAAGAAAAACAAAAATACTATCCAAGATAGCTAAAGCTAATTGGCTAACTCAAAACAAAGCTAATGTTAATGCGGCTAGCGTGTTAGCTACTAAAGCAAATCTGAAAGCTCCAACTTTACCTACTGCTTACAAAGTATTCCAAACATTTCTCAGTTAATTAAATACAGCTACATACTGGCGAGTTTCTTGTGAAAAGTAAGAAGGCACTGCAACGTTACCTTGCTGTGATATTTTATGTCCCGCGGATGTCAATGTGCGTGATACTACCGAGCGAGCAAGTATTCACAGCGCAGCACAGTCCGAGCACACATGAATGGTGCGTTCATGTACACCTGGAAAAATCCTACACTCGACGCGGCGTAAAGCAATGGCTGTAAAAATAATGTGTTAAGATGTTTTTGTCCTACAACGAAATGCAACAAAATTATTAGGACACTGTCGTTTTTATTTCATACACCATGTGAGCTGAGCTGTAATTTTGTCACTTTGTCACACAAAACTATACTACACATGATTAAACAGGCTAAGTTATTATTCTTTGTTTATATATACTTTTGTGTTTTTGTGTTCTTGTTATGCACCGTATCACCAAGACAAATTCCTTGTATGTAAAAAAAAACAAACTTGGCAATAAAACGATTCTGATTCTGATTCTGATTCTGATTACTATTTAACATGAATTGATTGCAGAGCTTTCGTGTTTTCCGCTACGTAAACATGACGCTGAAGTCATAAGTCTCTGCGTTCCCGTTATTTGACTGAACAAAATGTCCACTCCATATTCAAGAATTTCACTATTACGTTATTTGCAATAACACCTGAAGGCATCTGTCCTCCGACAGCAGCGCCTGGGGTGCGTTCATGGTTCACCCCCGACAAAACGTAGCAAAAACGGAAACGGTGGTGCGTTGGACACCCTGTTGTGTTATGCAAGCGCACTGCCTTTTTATTATGGCAGGGTTTATTAAATTAAATATAATGACATGTTTGAACACTGCATGGTTCAACCTGGAAACCCCAGCAAACCAGTGCACACTGTGTTCAGATTAAACACTACTTTTCCAAATCTGTGTTTTGTCAGAATCATGGAGGTCAGAGCTGAAATATTTAATGAACAATGCCTGAATTATGAATTATGTCTTATTATGTCTGTAGATTTGTTTTATGTCATAATACGTTTATAGTGACCGAATTGTTCCTGACGTTTTTATAATAGCCTATATTAGTATAGGCCTACAGACAATATTCTCATGGTGTGAGATTTTTGTCTTATAGGGTGTAGCCTATTATAGGGATTAAATTAATGTGCCATGACCACTGAATTGTCAGTCTATAAGTATCTGATATGTCCCATACAGCAATGAGCATTTGCTTGTCACAACAGCCCAAGAGCCTGGGGAGCTGCAGTATCCAATTTCTCCACTTGAAGACATTTGGCCAGGTGACAGATGGCATTTACATGTACTTCAAAGTGTGCTCATGTTTGTTATATGGAGCCCTTAACACAGAGGCGGAGAACATCCCTCCATGCAGGCAGGGTGCAAAACTAACTTTTTTGTTCACCAGCCAAATGGCTATGGTGAATGTTCACATTTTACCAGCCACTCAATAGATTTCATTGTTGTTGTTTTTTGGCTAGTGAGTGAAGCAAAACTACTAGCCACTTGCATATTTTACCAGCATTTGGCTAGTAAATGGTGCTAATTTTGGTCCCTGCCTTCAGGTCTATATGGTAAAAAGCATCGTTATAGGGTATCTAATCACAACTGGATTAAAAGATGTTCTCTTACTATAACTATCTCTGTTTCTCCTATTGTGGAAGGCCACAGGATCAAAGCTTTATTTACAATTCAATTTCAGCCCAATTCTAAAAAAGTGGAGATGAGTATGACTTTCCAAAATGTCACATGTTGGGATAACAATACTGATACAAGACAACAGGCACATACACAACCCTCAGCATCTGATACCGACGCACAAGGCACGCTTTGGCGTGTGTATGAATGAATGAATGACTGAATCAATCAAAACTTTATTGCCCCTAAGGGAATTTGTCTTGCACCAAGAGCATAAAAACATAAATAACAGAAGACACAACATCCATACAAGACAGCACTAAAAACATAAAACCATCCAGTGCATCACTGGGAAACATACAAACTAGGGATGTCCCGATCACGTTTTTTGCCCCCCGATCCGATCTGAGTCATTTAATATTACTTATCACAATTCCAGTTAGTGAAACATTGTTTTTTTTTAACATGCAATACTGCACGCTTTAAATCAGAAGTGGTCCAGTCTGCAGTCCAGATGTCTGTGGGGGAGCCGGTGGCAGTCACATCAGATAAAGGACATCGGAGGTCCCGAGCCTCGTTCATAATTAGTCAGAGTGAAGCAGCTGGATGCTCCGAGGTAAAAAAGATGTGATTCCTCTCTTTGTCCTCGTCCTGGGCGTTCAGTATCTGCGTCCTGAGGGTAAAAGTTCGTCCTCAGACCAGAGGGGGTGTCGGGGGTCTGTTAGGATCTTGTTTGCCAGATTCAGTGTGAAGCGGTCTGTCAGATGAGAAATACTGTTCATTTGCTCCATGGTTATCTTGGTACCTAA